>VUQS01047380.1:0-12327 GCA_015108495.1 Heterochromis multidens
TTTTGTTTTTTTTTTTTGTTTTTTTTTTTTTTTTTTTTTTTTTTTTTTTTTTTCTGCTACTTGGTGATGATTAAACATTAGAGGTCTTTACAACAAACTAATCTTTGTGGTTTCACTGAATATTAAACCCATTACAAAACAGTCATTTTACCGTATGCTATGCTGTCATGTCCAATTAAGTTTAAATATATTAGCATATCATTTGCATATATTAGAATAGTAATTTAAAGTGATAGGTAAAGCCAGTTACTTGAAAATTTTACTGAGAATTATTGTGCATATGCACAAAGAACTCATAGCATATTTCACATCTATCTCACACATACTGACAGATGACGAGGAGCGAGACTTTAAAGAAAGGAACTTTTTTAGCAGGAAAGCATGTAGGCCACAGCCTCACTACATGAGATGTTGCCATGGTTACACAGCAGGGAAGTACCACCCACTGACACTATCTAAATGTTTTTTTGGCTTAAGTGCTACCTTGTGTGCCCAGATCCTTAAAGCATAAATAAACTTCAACCAGAGCAGTTTTGTGCTTATAGGATTTTGAGATGTGTAGCATTGGAGACTGACAGTGCAACAAAGCATCATATGGCCATGGCAGTGCTCTTTTCCTGCTTTCCATGGGATAGCCTCTCCAAATTGTTCAGACCACTCAATGTCCACCCAAGCAGGATTTAAGTGGGTTCAGGTGGAGTTTGTCATTGTATCACACAAACACCTAGACAGTGGCATAGAGCCCATCCTACCCCAATAACAATGATGGATCTTTTCATAGCCAAACACAGTCTAACAGTAATCTCATTACTATTCACAAGAATCAGTGTTTCCTTTCAAAGATTTTCCATTCCGTTTTCTAAAAAACATGGCCTTCATTTTGTTGCCTGGCCATTAAAAGTCACGACTACTTGAACAACCACCTGAACTTTTCAGAGGTTAATTTACTGTGTTTCCTCATTGACTCATTCAGTGAAACATGGCTATACAGCTACAGCTGTTGATTCAGAACAACTGTTGTTTTCCACAAACTTTAATCTGTTCTACATTCTCCCCTTCATGTGATCATTCTACATTACATATTATACATTTTTGCAGTGGTTTTAAGATTTTTTTTAAATAATCCTCATATAGGGCAAGAGGTGGGATATAATATGGACAGGTCGCCAACCTATCACAGGGCAAACACAAAAAGACAGACAACCATTTACTCTTAACACACAGCTATGGACAGTGTCATCAAAATCAGAATCACCAACTAACCTAGCATGTTTCTCTTTGGTCTGGAAAAACCAGCACAGTCATAGGAAGAATACACAAACTCCACAAAGTTTAAACTTATTGCCATTAGGCAACAGCGCTAACCGCCAACTGAGACATTTTACTATTTCATGAAAAATATGGGCACATTTTGAATTTTATGGCAGCAACATGTCTCAGAAAATTTAGGATGGAGACAATAAAAGACTGGAAAAGTAAGTGGTACTAAAAAGAAACAGTTGGAGGACCATTTTTCAACTAATTAGGTTCCCTGGCAACAGGGCAGTAACATAATGGGCATAAAAAGAGCATCTTAGAGAGGCAGAGTTTCTCAGACGTAAAGATGGGAAGAGGCTCACCAATCTGTAAAAAACTGCATCCACAAATTATGGAGTAATTTCGGAATAAAGCTCCTGAATGTAAAATTGCTAAGACTTTAAATATCTCATCATCTAAAGTACATAATATCATCAAATCATTCTGGAGAAATCTCTGTGTGCATTGGATAAGGCAGAAAATCAATGTTGGATACCCATGATCTTCGGCATGGACCGCATTGAAAACAGGCATGAATTCATTGCATGGGCTCAGGAACATTTCCAGGAAATCGTCGTCTGTGAACACAGTTCACTGTGCCATCCACAAATGCAGGTTAAAGCTCTGTCATGCAAAGAAGAAGCCATATGTGACCATGATCCAGAAACGCCACCATCTTCTCTGGGCCAAAGCACATTTAAAATTATCTGAGGCAAAGTGGAAGGCTGTTCTGTGGTCAGACGAATCAAAATTTGAAAATCTTTTTGGAGAACAGGGATGCTACGTCCTCCGGACTAAAGAGGAGAGGGACCATACAACTTGTTATCAGCGCTCAATTCAAAAGTTTGCATCTCTGTGGGTACGGGGGTGCACTAGTGCCTATGGCAGTTTGCACATCTGGAAAGGCGCCAGCAATGCCAAAAGGTATAAAAAAGGTTTTAGAGCAACATATGCTCCCATCCACATCTTTTTCAGGTGAGGCCTTGTATGTTTCAGCAAGACAATGCTAAACCACATTCTGCAGCTATTAAAACAGCATGGCTTCATAGTAGAAGAAGAGAAGAGCCCTTCAATACTCCCCCAGGCAAACTAGTACTCATAACACAAATGTACAATTTATTTTGACAGGCTTGAGTCAAGATTGTTTCATTTGCTTTAAATGTTTTTCTCTAATGTGAAAAATTAATAAACATACTGTAAATAACCAAAAGCTTATTTTAAAAGAGCAGTAAAAAAGGAGCAGTTTTTCTGAATCACTTACTCCCATTCTCTGAGCCAATGTCATAAGTTAATTTATTCAGTCACACTTTTGGAAAAAGCTTACACATTTTCATCTAGTTAGACTTTAGTTCCATGTACTAAGGACTGTGTTAAGGATTTGTCTATTTAGTGTTTAATAAATGCTCAGTGGTGTTATTATTTTTGAATGTTTGTATTTGATTTGAAAACACTGTTTGGTTTTGAGCACAGATAAAACTGTTTTGATGTGATTGTTTGGTTTTGCCAGAGGAGTCAGATGTTTTTCAAAGAGTTTACAGTTTAAAAATTGGGTTGTTCAGAGCTTTGAGAAAAAGGGTGGAAGTTCTCAAGAAATCTGTATTAGCAATTGTGGAAAAACTGGGAGAGAGAAAAAAATAGGATATGATTTTTTTTTTCCAGTGTATTTCTGTCAAATCCTCATAGACTAGAAATAACTTCTTTTTTTTTATAAGATCTTAACTATGTTTATTTGGATTTGTCCCTATATTTTCAAGTTACGAGAAAACAAAAGTCCCACTGCAGTAAATGAAATAAAGAAGTCAAATAAAACGAATAAAAGTTTGTGTCAGCACCCTTTAAGGAGTCATCACTCTTATCAACCTGCTGCTTGGTACTACTTATCTCTTACCAGAAACAAATAGCCTCTGTACTTGTTTTACATGAAAGCCTTAGGTGACTCAAAGGAAAATGTAGGCCAAATAATTAAGTTTCCAGGTTAGTGATGGTGAGTAAAATTATATTTGTTTTGTGGTCCTGCTCTGAAATGGAATTCTTTGATGTTTTTACTATGTGTGCACATAAATATAATAATAAACAAATTACACACTTTGACTATTTTGTTGTGCACAAGGGAATTGAATTCACCAAATGAGTAAGTGGGTAATTTTGAAGATAAACAAAAAATATTTTGTTAATATTGTATCCAGTTTCAGTCTGTTCAGGAGATGTATGCTCAAGTATATCAAGTCAAGTGAAGTAAACTGTATTCATAGCCATATTTGAAATGCACTTAAATGGACTTAAGATTGTGTCACGTACACTTTAAGACCCTCATTGCAGACATGATAAGAATGATATTCCACTGGATCTGAATGCCGAACTTAACTATTTACTCATCTTAAAAAAATGCTATGTTACTTTGTGATAAGGTGTACAATACTATTCTGAGATCACTATGGATTTTAATGAGTTCAACACGTCCACTATCACCAGCTTACAATAGTTTTTGCTGCAATGACATTTAATGCTACCTGTCCACATGGTCTGAATGTGAGTTGTTACTATTGCAATACGAAATGGAAGCTTGAAAATCCTGGTGGATGATGGAGGAGGCCGGGGATGGTTTAGGAGGATGCAAAGTCTTGGTATACTATAGGAGTGTCAGCATGGGAGGACAAAGAGGAGAAAAGCATTTTTCTTGGCTCTGAAACAAATGAACAGCCCCTTACAGGATCGTAGCTGTTGTCTGCCTGATTAGCCCTATAACTACAGGGTTCTTGCATCTGTTGCTGTGGTAAAACTGTGCTGTCAGAGGGTTTGTTATTCCTCCAGAGGTGCAACTGGTGTCCGATTTTAGTGCCTCGATTACCTTAGACCATATGAGAACACCTGATTGATGTGTGTGAATGTGAGTGTTGGTATTGTGATTGGCATTAAGCTTCTTTTACCACAAAACCTCTCCTGTGGTCCATTTGGGTCTGACGGGTGCTGATTGGGTTCAAGTGCTCCTCGATTGCAGATGCCATTTGAAGATTGCTTTTATCCCCCCTTGAAACACAGGGACAGATGAGAAACAGAATTTTCTTTTTGGGGGCTCCAAAAAGCATCCTCCCACATAAACAGAAATACACATAGCCAGCACATTGTTTCCTTACCTCTTGCCTTTCTGTCTTATGCCTTTTGTCATGCAGCTATACATATACACATAAATACTGCAAATTGTATTTGCTTGCTCCAGGGCAGTTCCCCTCAAAAAAGAAAACGATGCTGAGAATGATTGGTCTTGAAAACCTTTTTAACTCCACGGTCTTTCACCACTCCTCCATGCCATCTTATCTTTCCAATACAGCATGCTGAGCAAAAGCAGTTATGCCCCACTGTCTCTTCGTGGGATCAGCAGTTTTTTCTAAATCTTTGCCATGAATATCTTAAAAGCAAACTCATAAATTAGCAAAATTGTGTGGTTTTAAATTCCAACTAACACATGTCATAATAGTAGCAAAACTGCTATTGTTTATTGAGCTAAACATCTGACATTGCAAAAAAAAACAACCAAAAATCAAATATCTGTTTCATAAAGAAGGTAAAAGCCTGTTTTAGTGAGCCTGTTTATAAAGCTAACTCAGAACTAATCACATGAAATCAAGGCATGTTTAAGAACTAGTTATTCAAGACTTTAAAGCGTACATCTGAGATATGAAAAAAAAAATCATTCATTCACAATTTGGACATTTTACAGTTTTCCCAAATGTTTAAACACATTTCCAGGAACTACGGCTCAATTTATCAAAACTCTAAAAACAAACTGAAAAAACTGTTTTGTCCAAACTTCACGCATCTCATGCAAAATGAAACACAGCACTAAAAACCATGTTTTCTCTTCCCAAAACTGATTCCTTCCACCAAAACAATACACATAGTCATTATATTTCTACCAAATAAACCAAATAAACACTTATGATAAATTCAAAACACTAACATCAAAAGTGTTCATGTATGTTTTGTCTCCAAGAAGCCATGTTACATATTCAAATGCATACAGTACAAATGTGTGGAAATGAGAGTTTCCTTTTTCTTGTTTTGGTGAAGTGTAGGATTAGCATGCACATAGCATTTACAGTACTACATATATATGCAGCACAAATGTTATCTATCTCACATAGTATTAGCAAAACTCAGTTCACCCATGTAATGTAAGTACAATCTGAAACACTACAAACAATTAGTGGACAGCTACTTTCGACCATTCCCTTATTTACAAGGGGTCACCACAGCGGGTAGCTCCACATGTTTGATTTGGCAGATTTTTACACCGGATTCTCTTCCTGACACAAAACCCAAGGGATTTGTGTCTCCTCCCGGGATCAAACCAGGGAGCTTTCACTTCTTAGGTGAATGTGTAAAAACTATGGAGCCACTAAACAGTACACAGATACATAAAGTTTTTAAAAAAAAACAAAAAACAGAAGAAGAATGAAATAAACATTTATTTGATACCTTTATACAAAGTGTTCAACTAAACTGACAGACAAAAAAATTGCCTTCTGCTGCCTCCTAGGCCTGCTCTTATCCTTACCCTTCTTCTGTGCCCTTGCTTCTCCATCTTCTTACCTAAGACCTATATATAACTCACTCAAGGCCTCTTGTATACTCCAACACATGACTGAATTGTTTTTCCAATTGAATTTGAACATGAATGAGACTAACTGTTAAACAGGGTGTTGCATTTTGAAATCCAGTGTTCTTAGGTGAACAAAGAGTACAAAATCATGCAATTTGTGTTCAGAGATTTGCAAAACTTTAGAAAGCCATTTGAGTGAGACCAGTGGAACTATGCTTAGAGATATCAGTTTGGAGTTAAGTTATTGATACATGAGCTTCATATTTTCAGAATTCTGTGCATAGTTCCATTTTGTGTGTGTGTGTGTGTACAATTCACAGTTGGGACATTTTAAATAGATGAACATTGAGCAGCACATATGAAATACATAAGTTAATGTGTTAATTCTGTCTGTATCATAAGCCTTGAAAATTTACACCCACTCTCTAAAGACATTATTTACTTACTTGTTATTTAGATATATTAGATATATTATCTGAAAATCTCTTTTTTTTTTTTTACTATGTTTTTAGGATAGAGGATATCTGATGGCCATGTACATGCACTTGAATTTCAAGATCCATCCATCCATCCATCCATCCATTCTCTTCCGCTTATCCAATTCAGGGTCGCGGGGGGGCTGGAACCCATCCCAGCTGCTATAGGGCAAGAGGCAGGGTACACCCTGGACAGGTCGCCAGTCTGTCGCAGGGCTGAATTTCAAGATTATTAAGAAAAATTATTGGGGAAATTAACTGTTACAGCTAAATTAGTGCTGTTCAACTTTAAATCTGTTACTATCCCTGGGCTAACCTCTGTCATCATGCCTGGCATGCTATACCGCTGGCTTGTGATGAAGCACTACTTCCTGCTCTTAGACTGTAATAGAAAACTTTATACTCTCTACAACTTTGAAATCCCTCAAGGTACTGAGAGTAGATGCTCGTCAAAGGGAAGCGGTCCACCCGTGATACTCCTGGGATTTGTGGATGAGCGTATTACGAGCCGCTGGCAGGTGCTGGAGCACAGTGTGTATATCACACTATAGTAATATTAATAAAACCTGAAGTGCTTTCTAGGCAACTCTCACCATTTCCCAATACTGACTCAAAGCAATAAAAATGTCCACAGGTGGGTGTGCAAGGATGGTGGATAACACATTGAAAAAGAAATGTATGAAAACTGTGTGACTCGAATTCCCTGCTATTTGAAAGGATTTGAAAGTAGTCCCTATCTGCACTCTCACAAGATCAGCTTGTTATGTCATATGAGCCTGTGATAATGCAGTTTTTTGTGGGTTCACAGCCTTGTAATGGGTGTAATTTAATGAGCATGGAGTACAGGGATGTGTTGACTGGATTTCAGAGCATTTGTTGTATCAAAAGCTGAATATGAGGACTATATTGTATGTGACCCTTCCATATTTTCTCCTTTTTCTCTCTTGGCTTGCCTTCTATTATACATATTAATCTGTTGGATTTTCTTTAGCGTAATCTATTTTCTTTGTCTGTCTTTCCACTTTATCTTTATTCTCTACCACCCCCTAGCTCTCATTTCTGTGTCTCTGTTTCCCTTGCTGCCATCTTAACCAGTTATTTACACCTCTTACTTTTTCACTCTATTATCCCATCATTTCTCTTTACAGGTCCATCTCACCCTTTCCTGCCTCTTTTATCTTCCCTTTCTCCTTTTTTAATAGCCCCCTGGATGTCAACTGCCTCTTTTGGCAACTGCCTCATCGTTTTCCATTTCTCCCTCTAGCTTTCTCTTTTTTTTTGTTCACTCCTATCCTTCCATCAATAAGGATTTATACTTCTGCTGTGAGCAGGCAGGAGGAGGGCAGAGGAGAGACATATGAGAGAAAGCCAAATGAGAGAACAGAGTGACCATCGGATGAAGTGCAAGAATGCAAGGATGAATAGTAAATGAGAGAGCTCCTAAGGCTGAACTAATTGAAAACCGTTCTTGCCTCTGAGTCGGTTTAGCAGCAGTAGTTGTAAGGAAATTCTGACTGAGATCAGGAGACAAGTAGAAAGGGGAAAAAAATAAGAGAAAAAATGAAAGTATGGATGATAGCACAAGGCAAGTTAGAGAAAGACCAAGAGATTGGATAACAAATATAAAAAAGAGAAAGCAGGAGAGAGATAGCTCCTCTAGCCAGACTAATTGAATTCCGATTTTCCCTCTGAGATTGGTTAGCAGCAGCAGGCAGGCAGACAGGCTGCCCCCAGCATGGATCAACTCTATCCAACCAATCACACTAATACAGTGTTTATGTCCAATCCAGTGCAGCCTGGTCAATAGCTTCTTCTCCAGTACAAAGCTAAGAGAGAATTTGCTGGAGCCAGAGCCAACTTAAAAAAAAATTAAACACAATTGAAAAGCCCAACATGACTGCTGGAACTTCTGTCTAACTGATAAATCATCTTTTCTTATATACTTTATTCTTATTTTTTATTAAAAAAAAAAATCAAGATTAGGTAAAGCAGTGAAAACCAAAGAAACAATGTAAAATGCAGTACATTTAGCAAGGTTTGTATTGGTGCGTCTTTCTCTCAGGAAGCAGTAGCCAATGGGAATCCAATTACTGGAGAACATAGTACTTTGTCTATATATAGTCTATATTTTTTTAATGTGTCAAGAAATCTGATGTAAGACCAAAGCTGAATTGACTGTACTAACACTTATTACCTGTGTAACCTGAGCCTGGTATAAATTATTCCTCTGCACTACAGATCCACCTTGTTGGGTGTAATATATAAAATTCATATCAGTGAGCCGCACTTTTCCACTGGCTGACATGTTCATGGACATGCTTTTTATTTTGAGTTGACCTGTCATGTACAGATTCAGTAAGATTTGCTCAAAACTGCAATATCCTGCTGTTTTCTTAAATCAAAGAGCATTTTTCTTAATGAAACAATGATTTGTGACCATTTTTAAATGATCTTCAATATCTTCAGTAAGAACCAGTGGACCCAGGTTAGCAAAAGACTAGTTACACAAAAATCACCAAAGATATTATTGGTGTATTATTGGTATTTAATTCATTCACAGTAGGTAAAACACAGAGGACCAGCTGGCCTTTAGTTACACGCAGTTTACTTATAACAGGCTTGTGTTCAAACAATCTTCTCTTGTATCAAATGGAAGTTTGAGTGCATGTGTGTCCAGGTGCGCTTGCCTAACCCTAATTGCACATTTGTATTTGAGTCTTGTCTGCACTTAGACTGCTTGCGTGCCTCCAGCTGTGTCGTAAAGCATGAGGGTGTCTCTCTCTATGCTCATTATTTGACTCACTCTCCTCAGTCTCCTATCTCCCTCAGTGCTCTACGTCACTACCCATCACCACTCAGCCTTTATGAATATTTAACCAGTGTTCAAGCTTCTCTTCTCTCTGCACACTTCTTCTTTTATTTCCGTATTTTTTTCTCTTATCCTCTGTCGTACCTTTTTGTTGCTGCTTCACACATTTGTCTTTCTCTGTCTCCTGCTGAAACTCTTGTAAGTCATTCTGTAGTCTCTTTCTCTCTATTTCTCTCTGTCTGCCTATCTCTGTTTCACCACATCATTTGCTCTTCCGTCCAGTGGAGGAGGAAGCTAATGCTACACACCCTGCCCCTTAACGCCCAGTCGTTGTTTCTTATTTAATCTGTTCCGCTTTATTGAATTTAATTATTTCTAAATGATTAACTCAGAGTTCAGGGTGGGGTGTGGGGGGACAGGAGGACATATGTTGTGCGATGGGGTAAAAGGGCCACTGGATGAAAGATAGTGGGGATTGTGGCTTTTTGTTTTGGAGCCAGGAAGAGTAAATAGCTTTGTATGCACACTCATCAGTCTTTGATTCCATTACTGCAGCATGACTGCAAATGCATGCCCCGCTCCCACCCGCCAGCTTTTCTCACCCTCAAACACACCAAACACAACTGCAATATGTACTTTTCTTTGTGTAGTCTTGGGACAGAGAAAAAGAGTATTTGCATATTTTCTTAAAATATTATACTACATATCTGAATGGCTACAGGAACCAAATCAGTCTATTTTTTATGTGTCACTGTGTGTGTGTTTACTTGTGTGTTTCTGTATGACAGGTATACAGGAGAAACAGGTACTGTTTGCTTTCACATTGCCATACCTCAAAAAGAGGTATTCATTACGGTGCTACAAGGCACTGAAAGCAACTGTAATGATTTTCAATAGGCTGTCAGCTCTTTATATGAAAATGTGAAAAGAAAAAGTAGAATGATGGGCTTTAACAATGCTGCAGTGCCCCTCCAATCACAGTGGAAATACTCATATGGAGTTGCAAAAAGCATATACAAAACCCAGAAATGGACTTGCATAAATTCATAAACATAGGCATCCATCCACAGAGTGAGTGTGCACACCTTTCTCTGAAATGTCATTTCAGATTCCAGACTTATATATGTATAATTCAAACTGAGAACACAACTTTTAACTAGTAAGACTGCATCTTTTTCTCCCTATTTCTTATACAATAAATTTGGGGTGGGGTGTTGGGATCGGGGGGTTGCATTATTGGCTCAACATGGGAAGCAGAAGTGACTGAAGCAATAGGAGGCCAGCAGTTTTTAGTAACATAAGGAATGCAGAGTTCCTAATTCACTACTAAGGGACAAGAAAAAAGAACAAATCCTGGATCCAATCATCATTTAAGGATTCAATTACCACTCATTTATTGCACAGCCCAGTCAGCACTCTTAAGTGAGACATACCCTATTGAACACTTGTAACTGTATTGCATCCACCAACCAACAGGTGTCAACAACAACTGCCAGCAGGTGGAAATGTCTTGAGATAGTGCATACAACTTGATTGTATGATTTAGGATATTGTTGCTATGAATTTTGACTTGTGTTATTAAATACTTGCATCTCCATACAGCACCATGTTCCATCTCAAAAATGAGGGAGTTGCACAAATTTGGGTGCACAGAACAACAGCTGAGTTTTAGTTAGTTTTACAGTTAAATCATTTGTCACACAGTGGCTGTCTTTATATTAAGTGTTGAGTACCATCACAGCTGTTTGGACTGTTTTGTTTTACTGTTGGTAAAAGTCTGGTCTGTTTAGTAAAGTTACTTTTTTTTTTCTTGTATTTCTCTTTCAGTTCAAACTTAGTACTTGCTGTAAGCAATTATCCCTCCCATAACAACTTTTTGATAGAAAGGTGCCTCTTTAATCATTAAATTAACTAAACAAAAATATAGAAACAGGTAACCGTGTCATTAGTTACACCTCACTAGTACTGGGTTGGATCCCCTTTGGCCTTCAGCACTGCCTTAATTCTTTTTATTTAAATGATGTTCTGTTGGTACAAAAGAAAGAAATGCTTTGTTGTTTATACCATGGTTAGATTTTTTATTAAGCAAAGCAGGTGAACAGTGACAAAAGTAACAGAGTGGCTAGTGAGTGTAAGTAGCTGTAGTTAAATGAATCCTAGAACAATACCTAAACAGTTGTAGTTAAATAAATAAATCCAGTAAATAAATTTTACTGTGATGGAAATCCTAATTTAACTCATAAAACAACTTTGTCAGTGGCACACACAGCAAATTTGTGTGATAATTATTAATGAATTGTGTGGGATGTAATTATGTTGCCACAAGGAAATTAATATTAGTCTTTTCAAATAGGCTTTACTATGGCACCTCTTGGTTTGACCTATCTGAATTCCTTAAAATTGCTCTTTACCAAAAACCTCTTGGTCAAGGCTTTGTAAAATTCAGTTTAGTAGTTATTTAGTAAGTTTAAGCAGAGATACTGGACATAATTTTTGTAGTTTTACTTCTGTAAACCAACACAGTGGATTGTAAACCAAAAAATCAAACTTCCAGCTTTAATTCAAGGGGCTTTACAAAAAATTTGCATGAACTGTTTAAGAATTACAGCCATTTTTATACACAGTCCCCCATTTCAAAGGTTCAAAATTAACGGGACTAACTAACATAAATTTAAATATCAAGACTCCTTTTAATACTTGGATGAAAATAACTTTGCAGCCCATGTCTGCCTGAAGTCTGAACCCATGGATATCACCAAATGTTGTCTTTCCTCCCTTGAGTTGCTCTGCTAAACCTTTACTGCAGCCACCTTCAGTTTCTGCTTATGTGTAAGTCTTTCTGCATTCAGTTTTGTAATTAATAACTGAAAAGCATGCTTTGTTAGGTTGAGATCAGGCGACTGACTTGGTCATTGAAGACTATCCCATTTCTTTACCTTGAGAAACTCTTTTGCAGTATGCTTTAGGTCATTATCCATTAGCACTGTGAAGCACTCTCTGATCAGTTTTGCAGCATTTGGCTGAATCTGAGCAGAGAGTATAGCCCTGTACACTTCAGAATTGATCCTGCTACTTCTATCAGCAGTCACATCATCAAATAAACACTAGTGGTCTGGTTCCACTGTCAGGCATACAGTACATATCCA
>VUQS01047380.1:12377-27684 GCA_015108495.1 Heterochromis multidens
CCTGCCTCCTCCATCTTCAACAGATAATGTAGTATGCTTCAGATCATGATCTGCTTCTTTCCTCCTCCATACTTTTTTCTTCCCATCATTCTGGTAGAATTTAATCTTGGTTTCATATATCGAAAGATTTTTTTTTTTTTCTTTACAGAACTGTGCAGGTTCTTTTAGATGTTTTCTGGCAAAGTCTAATCTGACCTTCCTGGTCTTGAGTGTAACCAGTGGTTTGCACCTTGTTGTAAATCCTCTATAGTTCCATTCATGAAGGCGTCTCTCGATTGTAGACCTTCACAGTGATACACCTGCCTTCTCAATTGTGTTCTTGACTTGGTTAGATGTTATGAAGTTGTTTTTGTCTTAACCATGGAAATAATTTTGTTATCATGCACTTTAGTTGTCTTCTGTGGTCTTTCAGGCCTTTTGATGCTGCTGAGCTGGTCAGTGCATTCATTCTTTTTAACAATGCATCAGATTTTTGATTTGCCTACTTCTAAAGATTTTGCTGTCTCTCTGATATGCTTATTTGGTCTTTTCAGCCTAATGATGGCCTCCCTCACCTGTACTAACATGTCTTTAGGCCTCATATTTGAAATTAGTGCTGAGATTAGTGTAATCTCTGAAAATGGGGGACTGTGTATAAAAAAAAGCTGTAATTCTTAAACAGTTCATGGAAAATTTTTGCAAAACCTCTTGAATTAAAGCTGAATTAAAGGCTGCACTTTAATCACATATTGATCATTTGATTTGCAATCCACTGTGATGATGTACAGAAGCAAAACTACAAAAATCTTTGTCTCAAATATTATGGAGGGCACTGTATGTGACCAGTGCATTTGGACCACACCACAATGTCTGTACCACAGTCATGCCTTTGCTTAAGCAAACTGTGATGCATTCAGGTGTCTTTCCACAGAGGACATAATATTGATCAGATCCATTTTTCTTTTGGTAATTCAAATGTATTTTTTGTACTATTATTATTGTTTCTACTGCTTCTACATGATGCCAGCTAGCAGCGGAGGGTTAGGGTAGGTCAATTAGTAGTGAGGACCCCTCAGCGAACTGTAAAGTTCATCCAGTTGTCAGCTAATTATTGCTCAATGCATTTGTGTAGCCTCTCTGATTTGCGAGGTCCACAAGTTTGTTGTTGGCTGCTTATTAAATAGCTTGAGTTTGTAGTGTTTTGATACATTGCTGGGCTAAAGACAGAAAATGCTAACAGATAACCATAAACTGCCACAGTTACCATTAAGATTATTGTTTTTGAAAATGAAAAACAGCATCCCATTTTGAATAAGCAGGTCAGTTTTAATAACAATTATATAAATATGCAAATGCAAATATACAGTAAAAGGCAAGTCGCTGCTTAGATGCTGACATAAGATGACATTAGTTTTAGAAACACCACCTGCGCAACAGGTGCGGCTCATTTTGTTGATAAGTTGATTTATGATTGTGGAAGAAAAAAGTGCTAATTTTGGCTCACCAGACAAGATGATGAAGCAGAAGGGACTATGTTGTAAAATTTTGAGAAGATAACAGAGGGAGGTGGGAGAAATGTAAATAGCCAACAGGTGGTGTTTAAATTAGGTAATGAATGAAGGCATAGAGGAGATTGTAATGTCCTTTTCCTTGTTGCCTTAATGAGGCTATTTTTTTCTTAAATTTCCATCATAAAAAGAGGGGAAAAAACACATTTTCAACTTCAGTCAGTAACAGCTTCATAGCTGCAATGCCAAAATCAACAACCTTCGGCTCTATGGATAAGAGACACTTGAGAGAGTTTTGAAATACAACTAGGCTCTTTGTCCCCATCACCAGCCCACAGTGAGATTTGGAAAACTACAGAAATGTGGATTTTTAGTTTTGCATATAATAAAAACCTGATATTAGAAGATTGAATACCATATTATTAAAATTATTACCTCATATCTACAAAATATGATGCAACAGAAACTCCTTGTGAAATTTGTGACACTAGTCCTTGCATTGCTTTTGTGTTATTCTGCAACATTGCCTGTGCAAGTTCTCATATATCCACATATCTGCAAAAATCCTTGTTTTAATAAGGAAAACATAAAGAAGGTATTTCTTCTTGTAGCCTATTAAAAAATCCCCACAAAACTGAGCACAAGTCTCTGAAAAACTGTTGATAAAAAAAAAAAAATTCACTTGAAAATATTGTGGTGACTGATTCTATTCTAGGAACAAGCACAAGAAGAAATGGATGATCCCGAAAGCCAGTTCATATCTGCTCTTATTATATGTTGAAAATAAGGCTTTTGCTGCTTGGTCGAGGTTTGCATTCACTCTGCCTGACCATTTGGCAACGTCTGTTGCTGCTAAACTTGTGTTGGCATCACAGATTGTGTATAAAAAATAAGCATGTTGCTTTCACAGGTGCTTTTAAAGCTTTGATGTTTGTGTTTGCAGCATTTCTTGATTGTTCTTCAGGTGGGCTTCACATTTAGTGTGTCATGCTTAGCAACCCTTTAAAAATGGTGCAGATTGTGTTTTAAAGACACACAGCAGGCCAGGTTATAGTAAGGGGCCCTTTGGAGCGGAAATAGTTAAGCTTACTGTTTTGATGGATTTGCTGTAATTTTATGTGCTGAGAACTGGCAGGATTGAGGAGGGCTGGCATAAAGAAATGGATTTACATGGGTTTTCATCAACAATGCAATCTGTTTACAACCGATGTTAAGTTAAAATTCATTAAAGTACTGGCCTTTTGACTTGCAAAGTGAAATATATAAAGTTATTTTTCACCTTGTAAACATAGTTGACCTTACACTGCCCATGCTGCTTGCAAATATCAGATATTACTTGCAATTAATGTAACATAAAGGTCAGCTTATGGTCTTGCTGCTATAGGTAAAGAACAGCAACATATCACATGAAAGAAATACTAGAGAGTCCTCACTTACCAGTACTTTACACAATTTCCTGGTCCAGTACTTAATGTATTAAATGAATGAAAACAACATGTCACTGATTTACCATGCAGCTATTCCATGTGAGAAATGAGATTTGTATGAACCTTTTGAGTCCTTTTATTGCTAATAACCTAGGTAGCTTTCTTTCGTTTTTCTTTTTTTTCATAACATCATGAGCTACATGTACAACGCTACATGTATAACTGTCACACTATGGCTACATCAGATTGTGTTAGAATAAAACCATCATCTAAAGGAACCCATATAGAAGTCTCCATATTGCATTACTGTGAGAGCATGCAGTTGGTTTTAGGTGAATAATCTTGCAACTGGGGCTTCGCTGTCTTTCTCAAGGACTTCTTAGCTGTGTGTTTACAACAAACAGTCTGAAGCATTTACTCTATTAGTTTGGGCTATTTGGCCAGGTGGGGGGAGTAAACTTAGGCCACCCCAAGCAACTGACCTGAGAAAAGCGAATATAGCTGTCTTGTTTGTCTTCCTTAGTTGTGAAAATGACTTCAAAATATATTTGATCACTGTAATACAAACAGGGTTAGCCACGCTTCCAACTCTGCACTGTGAACCCACACAAGACTCATACAGACATATAATAATCTAGGGCTGCAGAATTAATTGAGTTTTAATCTCGATCACGATTTTGTCTCCCCACGAGTGATATTTAAAATATTCCACCAAGAGAACGCAAAGCAAGGGCAAATCAAGCGCTCCCTAAATCACCGCCTCACGACGTGCCTGCATGCGCCAATCACAGTTGTTCCCCTAAACGCGCAGCTTCAAGTTTCCTGGACTAGTTCGGACGACAGTTATATAACAAAATTCAAATATCTGGCACAGTAGAAGTCGAAGCTTGTCCCTCGAGTCAGATGATGATTGTTTAGAAGTACTTCAGATTTAGAGCAAGTGATGTTAACCAAGAAGAACTCAAAAAGAGAGTGCTGTAGAGTTGTGTCTGCACCGCAAAGCAATACAACTAATTTATTCTGCCGCCTGAAAACACACCACAAACTGCAGTATAATTAATGCATGAAGACCAAGAAAAACAGTGCAATTGTTGCTAATGTGAATCATCCAACGTCAACTCAGACCTTCATAACAGCGAGCCTGTACGTATCCTCTGCCTATCCATCTAGCACACAAAGACGCACTGAAATCACCAACGCAGTCGCATTCCATTTGGCCATATGTGTCCACTAAACGCAGTGAGTAATGAAGGCTTCAGGAAAATGGTCAACATAGTGGACAAAAGATATGTTATCCCCTAGTGCAGTTACTTTTCCAAAGTGGAAAAAAACTGCTCTGTACGCAAAACGTGGCAGGGGAAATAGTGGTCTCACAGTTGTCGAGGTACAATGAATGGAATGGAAGACTTTATATTATGCTTCTAGGAAATGCACTTAGCCCAGGTGAATTAAGATCTTATTTGTCGGCAAAGAAGTTTACATTAATAGGAATATAGCACAATAGAAAGATGAAAGCAGTACAAGTGCAACTTTTGGTACAGTTTTTTTTTAATTTTTTTATTTATATATTTTTCGTCTAAGAGATGCACTGAATTTATAAATGTACAGATTGAAGATGTGAAAGCAGTGTTTTGGCCAGGTGATTTACATGACTCACTAAAATCAGTGAATAATCATGACAAGTAATCTTGATCAATAGTGGTCAAAATAATTTTGATATGGCCTTAATCATGCAGACCTATAATAATCTAAGTATAGATAGCTTTTTAGCAACATGTTGCTTGCTCCCCAGCATGGTGACCTATGTCACATTCAGATTTTTGTACTTAAGCATGCTTATATACTGCAATTTGTGTTGTTGCCCAAACCAAAGTTTAGTGTTTGCCTTGAGTGTACATAAATGTGAGGAAACATAATGTGACAGACTAGGTATTTGCTGTTATAAAGACATGCATGAACTGTTATTGCTAACCGATTAGGATTAATTGGAGGCAGAGAATGGTAGAGAATGAAGAGCAAATTTGTTGTTTGTGTGTGTTAGGTCTGTGTTTCTGTAAATTAGTTCAGTGAGATGTTTATACGCGTATGTTTGTGTGGAAGCACATTTGGAAGATTATTAACACCTGAACAACCCACAGGCAGGTTGAAAAATAGATGAAGTGCATGTAAAAAAAGGTAGAGGTCAATGTCTCTGTTTCACTCAATACGTGATGATTGTCGTGTTTTCTTTCCATTTTTAAATATAGAGGCTTGTCTCTTTCCTTGAATTGAAATTGTACAGCTTGCTTTTCTACTACTGTGTAATTCACTGAATTGATCTTGCTCAGATTTAAAAACTTGTACTGCATTATGTTTGTTTCTTTGTCACCAAACATTGATTTATCTTCATCTGTAGTTGTGACATAAGAAAACTTAAGTATGGGAGTCCCTTTGAGAATCAGTAAAGTTTCCTCCTTATGTGAGGGGTGAGGGGTTAGTGTCGCCACAGAACCACATCCATTATAGATTGTTATTGAGCTGAAGATCATTTTTCACCTGGGATGACACAGTAGGGATTTCTCAAAAAATGTCAACAACTCAGTGTGATTGCTCAGTGTGACACAGCTACCTTATTTCATAAGAAACCTAGCCTTATAGTCAGGGCATCTGGCTATAAGGCTCCCTATCAACGTGGGGCTCTTTAAGAAATTAAGAGCCACTTATAATAGTACTTAATTGATTGGAAACACATTGTATGTTTAGCATGTTTTTCTGTAAATCTCCAAGCACTGCTAGTAGATCTAGCCACTTATACAGGGCTCTGTTTGCAAATATAACTAATAGCAAGCCTGCAGTGAATATAGAACCCCCTTGGCCCTCAGTGCACCTCTTTAAAGCCTCCCTGACCACCACTGCTTTTAATCTCCATGCTTGATCACAAATAAAATTCAGGAACATGTAGTTAATCACCACAGCGGTTCCAGCATGTTCTCCCCTCACCAAGCCTGCTTATTGACTCAGGCAGCACCAGCAATCAGCCTACTAAGCTTTTAATCTAAAACACAATTACCACCTATGAGTCGATGGTTCCAGGCCGTAATGTTTTCTGTTACTCCATGGAAAGGCTGCTATAGTCCTAATTTGCACACTCCATTGGCCAGTTAGACCAATATTCAAAGGCAGGACAAATATTTATGCAATTTATTTGTGGATGTAGACATAATAAAACCAATACTCTATAAGCAGCACTGTTGTGATTATGCATTAAGATAGCCATAACAACGATTAAGAGATAATAAGTATAATACAGTCCATTGCTAATAAACAGTGTGTTATAGTAGTTCACAACATAATAATTTTAGTTTGAACACTAGACGGTTCACAGTTACAGAGAAGTTGTACTCATCAGTAGTTACCAAAGAAATGTAGCACTTGGTTTTAACTGTTGTTTTGAATTGATTGGGGTGACACTGGGCTAACAAATCACAAAACATCTTGATTAAAGAAAAAAAAAAAACATCTGCCAAGATAACACTGAAATACATGATTTTGTTGTGTTTTCAGCACTCACTTGTGGATTTTTTTTAGTGCTGTGATGACAGGGTTTTATACAGAAGTCCCAAATCTTGCTGTTTTCAGTGAAAGGTTGCAGAGCAGATGGGAAGTTAAATAGTGCCACAGGTATCACCTGCTTCCTTCCTGCTCCCCCTTGGTTCACATCACATGCATTTTACCTTCCTGCCTTTCTGGAAACTGGGCCCTCCCACATCTGCCTCGCTGTTTTCCAAGTGAGACCTAAGTATATTGCCACTGTTAAGACCCTGTAGACACTCAAACCTCAGAGAGCTGTGGAAAAAGGGATGTTGTTTAAAGTATATAAATGTGTTTGACTGCATTTGTTTGCCAGAGAATGCACATTCCATGGCCAAAAATGAATGCATCGAAATTTACATCATATTAAAAAAATAGTTATTTTGACTGTGAATAAACGATTGTTTTAGAAAAACGTCATAATGAAAAAGTGAGAGGGTCCTGGCCTTTTTATAGCTCCTGACTGGTTCATTGGAATGGGGTTAATGAGATTTCTGGCATGTTTTCTCTTGAGCCAAAGAAAAAAATAGTAGCTTTCACATCCCACTTACTAAATATTTAGAGTTTCATATTCTTTCCCACACAACAGTTTGATGTGAAAACCTCAGTAAGGATATTTTTTGCAACATATTGATTGCAAATATACCTTTTTTCAGCTGTTTTTTTTTCTCAAAGTGTTAAAAAAAGAGAGAATAGAAACTTTGTTGCTGTTGTTCAGTGGATAACCATTTGTTCAGAAGGTTTTTATTTATTTTTTTGGTTAGTTAAGACTAAATCAACCCAATGGGCTCTTGTAGTGTGCAATTTATTTTCTTTAGGATCAGATGATGCAGACTGTGTTAAAATCAAAGTGTTTTAAATAAAGCACTGGCATGCTCTGTGGAGAAATAGTTTCCGTCAAAGCAATCTGATGGTGCAGACAGTGGAAATTACTGAGCCGTATGTTTCCAAATGACTTAGTCTGACCCTATGACATCAAATAATTTACTTATCAAGTTCACACTTTGCAGTCTTTCTAGGCTTGTTGCTACTTTTGTTGTTGTGTTGGTGTAGCTCACCAGGAACAAAGGTTTAAAAAACTTTTTTTTGACAGCATGACAAAAAACCAAGAGTGTAATTGACTGTCAGTGGAGACAACAGGTTCTGTGTATTTGTACTGTCTTTATTTGGTAAGCGCCAGGCAATATCTCCAGCAGTTACCTTTAAAAGAAATACTTGAAAACAAGGAAGAGCTGGGGACATTGGAAGCAGTCATTGAAAGCCTGAAACTGAAAGCAATAAACAGAAAACACACAGAGATGAACCTACATCTAGAGACTTGCACAAACATCTGTATAAAGGTGTAGATAGACTAGAACAAAAGGGGACAAACTTAATAGGGGACCACAAGTATACTTTTGGGTTAAACTCAGGACAAGCTATTTTTTACTTTTCCCAGTGCAGAAATGACTACTGAAAGATGGGTCCTCAGGTATCAATCCAAAGGAAACTCAACACTGTTGAACACTGAAGAAAAAAAAATAGATTTAAAAGTGGAAACTCAAACAAGTTTTGAATATCCTGACAATGCTGTAGTATAAAGTTTGAATCACCAGAGCATTTCAGCAGTTTATTTGCTGCAGGGGGAAAAAAGTTAACCATCCTATACAAAGATGTACTTATGGTAGGCGAGACAGACAAGCAAGAAAATAGAACAGAGACAGAAGTAGAAATGAAAGGAAGCTGAGTTGTTTACAATAGTCTGATGTGCAATCACAGACATTAATCTTCTTTATATATTTGCAGGTACATATTTTTCTTCTCTGTAGACAGTACTTGGGCATGCTTTCGTTTATGCAGATAAACTGACTCAGCAGTCTCTGCTAGCCTACAAAATGGGTTTTCAAGACCTGGCAGAATTCAGCAAAGAAAGTAGAGCTGCCTTGCTGATTTGATATCAAAAATAAGTATTAGACCAAGAGATAACATGCAGTAGGTGTATAGTACATCATCTGGTTCAAAAAGGGAAAGGTTGTGGTTAGAATCTGAGGCTTATAAATAAATCAATATGAATCATTTATGATTCATAAAATCAATAAATAAGTAAAATGCTCCACACCAAACAGGCTATTTCACTGGATTATATTATGTTGAAAAATAGTTCATGTTATCGTGTGTACCTCTGTAAATCCTAAACGTGCTTCTAATTTGACATTTAAGAGTTGCTGTGACAAATGGTTTCTTTGAAAACTACTGCAGAAATTCAACATTAATCAGCAACATCCCTCACCCTCCAAGTATAATTCTATTTGCCTTTAGCCAATATTGAAATTTCTCCTAAATGGGAAAACACTGGCTGCTTTAGTGGATAAAGACATATTTGAAGCCTGGGTTTTTGAGACTAAGCATTGCAATGGATGATATAATTTAGGCCATTTGGGGAGAAGCCTTTTTGCCCATGATGTGTCAGTGAGTTACAGCTTAGCCCCAGAGGGCTGTCGCTTTGAGCCCTAATGAAGAGCAGTATGTCATTGGCCATATGGCAGGAGTCATGGTGTTAGTACAGACACTCAGTGCCAGCTGAGACATGTTAAGGTGGCAGCAGAGCATGTGTGTATACTTTCATATGTTTACAGTATTTACATGCAGCGATAATTGTGTTGAAATGCCTGCATGTGTACTGATTTTGTACATTCAAGTGTGCTCATGAGTGTGTACCTGTAGTTGACAGTGGGTTGCACTATGTGCCAGATAGCCTATGTGCCAGATAACAGACTGCCTGGTTTTTCATCAGTGCAGGTCACTGGCTGAAAGTAAGGCCTGAGAGGACCTGCTGGGTAGACAGACTGTCAGCCACATCAAGTAGACAAATGGTGCAGCCCAGGGCCTAGGGGCATCCAGCAAGGTCAAGGGTCATAATCGGCACACAGAGACACGTGACAGCAGTCAGTGATTCTGACATAGAGCTGATGATTATCAATATGTTCTCTTTCTTTAAGTACTAGGGCTGCAACTTCATTCTTGATTACTACAGGAATCTCAGTTAATCACTGATCAATAAAATGTCAGAAAAGATGAAAAATGACTATTCCAACAGCTCAATGTGACACCTTTGGATTTCTGGTTTGTCTGATCAATGGGAAAATTAGGATTAAAAAATTGGTTTGTATACTATCACATAAAACAGAGGAATGAAGCAAATCAAACTCAACAGAACCTGGCACATGGGACTATTTGGCATTTTGCTTAAAATTAAATAATATAATTAAATAGTCAATGTAGTTACCAGTTATTGTTTTCTGCCTGACAGATGGAATAATGAACTGATCATTTCACCTCTTGTAAATACCAATACAGCTTTATTTTGAAAGTTATTTTTTATATGCTCAAGTTGTTTTTATTTTCATTTTAGAAAACTAAATATGCTGCCAAAATATGCAAAAGAACATATCTTCATTCCTGTTAGGATACACTTGAGGTAATCTGAAGCCTACAATTGCTTCATTACTCCATGTAAAGTCATAAGTCTTAAACATAAAGTAGGAAAATGAAATAGAAAAAGAATGTACAAGTAATTCAAATTATAATGTATTCTTTGTGTCATAATCCAGGCATTGCCTGGGTGTATAAAGTACACAACACATAGACTGTAATACCCTAAAAGACATTAACAGTAGTTACCTTATTCATTTGATACCATTATGATTACCAAGCCTAGAGGCTCAGCGACTCTCATCTCTAATGTCTCTACCCCTTTCACTTTTTTTTTTGTTTCTCACTCACACACTCACATTCTGTCTGTGTCATTCTGTCATTTTGTCTCCAATGCTGCCATTCAACTCACAGTTTGATTCACAGTCACTTATCATGCACACATCTTTCTGGCAAGACATGTCTTCATCAGGCGGACGCAGAAACACTGACAAGCATAAATGCACACAAATGGACAACAATAGCACAGACAGCTTTATCTTTAAACACCATTTGAGATTTGAAGATGAGCGCAAAAGTACTGCAGTAAATTAGTACAAAGCTGTGTAGAACTAATTAGACACTGTTTTGCTGAGGGAGGCTGGAAAGGAGAGAGCATGAGAGATGAGATGTGTTTAACAGATGATCTATACGCAGGGTGCTTCACAGTGATATCCCCCACTGAGAGAAATTATTGCTGTAAACAGAAGCTTGCATCTCATAAAAGCATCTACATTCATTTGACTTGACAGCAGGCTTCATAATGCCATCTTTGGCAGTAGGTGATATCTCTTTGAGCAAGAATAGCTTCAGCATTGACTGGCATCCACGATATAACGAAGAAAAATTACTGAGGAAAATTTAAAAAAAAAAAAAAAAGATGAATCAGAGCTTACCATCTGGCATAAACTTATAAACCAGCAGCACCTCTATGACCTGAGAGTCCACATCTGCCTATATTTGTCCAAAATGCTATCACCCAGAGTATAGCTGTGGGGAAACAGGAGGAAGAAATGACCATAAAGCTGATGTCAGGCACCCAGTGATTATGATTTTTCCTGTGAGAGTAATTCCTCTATAATGTACAAGCTGTTGCAGGAAAGGTTGCTATGCCAAGATCTAAATTTAATTTTCTACTAACAGATTTTCTGTTACTTTTATTTAAACTTAGTCTTCTGAAGATGCAAAGTTGGGTAATATATTGAATGAATTTAGTTTTGTTTTTACTGTATCTCAAACAACATTAGCACTAGCAGTGAGAAGCTACTCTTTGGAGTCAAATCTATCAGTCTTTCCTCGGTAAGTCCAACATGTGTGAGCTTTACCCAAAATATGAAAAATGAAGATGAGTTAAGATTAAAAATAGCCTAAAGTTTTTGTTTTTTTTTTCTTTTGAAGTAATCACATGGACATTTGTTTGTTTCCAACTTGAACTCAAGCTGCTCATGATAAAATGTCCAACAGCAGGAATAAACTTGTTTACAGCTTTGTAGAAAAACTGGTTTTGGTCTCTATGGCTAAAATCTTTTTTCATGACAACTGTATGGGGTAAAAGTTTATATAACGTACCTGTTTAAATTTGCATCAAAGCTTAAAGTTATGCATAATTAAATGCGAGGCCACTTTGTGTGGGATGTGGGCGCTGTTTTGATCTTTTCCAGAAATTGGCTGTATTAAAAGACAGTTTATCTGGTAAATAGCCTAGATTGTGCTTTTAAGTATATTTGAGTATAAATATTTAAGTATGTAAGTATATTTTTCTCTAGACAAATTTAGTAACATTTATCACATCTTAGGTGCATATTGCTCACCACATTAGCTAGCTGGCTCTAGTGTTAGTTGATAACTCTCCAGCTCTACTCTCTCATTCAAATCTAGTCATACAGTATATCTGGTTTATGAATAGAAATTCACAAGCCAGTGAGTGATTACTGTGGCTTTGTCCATCTTTTATAAGCAGACTATGGTTACAATATACAATCCAGCTTTACAAAAAATCCTGGAGCATTTTAATGTCACTATATGCAATGCAATTTGTTTACCTATACTAAACTTTGAAACTGTGAGCTGAAGGTATCGATTGGATAGTTTGAAAACCCTCTATTTTTGCTGGGAGTCCTGTGCACTTTCTACATTTTTACTTTTTTTTTGTCTTTTACCAAACACATGCCCTAAACACATCTGTGGTTGAGTAATAATGAAACACTCACTGTAAACAGACTGAAAACACTGATTACAATAACAACCGGATACAGTCAGTAATATGAAACCTTTTGTAGACTGCTTTATTGATACTCTCCATGATTGTCATTGATAGGACTATATATCTAAACACAGATGGTTAAAAATGACATATTAGAGGCTTTTTAACTTAGCAAAAAGCTAAATGAACCTCTTGATTTGCTCTGTTATTCCATCTCTTATTCCATATAAAGTAATTTGATTTATTTTTGAATACTCAAAAAGTACAAGAATAATAGCCTTACTGGTCCTGCTTTTCTGTTGTTGGTCTTGTGCTTATAGCCAATAAAGTAACTAGGGAAAAGTTTATAGTTTTAGTAAAGAAAACTATTTTGAAAGTCTGCTTTGTCATGATTTTATGTAGAGAATACAGAGTGAATTGGCCATCATGGAAAAAAATTAAATGACTTTGTTCTTTACTCTGCTCTAATGTAGTCTTCAGTATTTATTGTAAACAAACAGCCTTCCATTGTAGAAAATTGGCTTTGATGGGCACAACAGATCATTTCACATCCTATTGAAATAACCTGTCAATTTCAAAAGGTGAATGTTTAATATTTGTCCTGTGTAAGACTGAACTGCTGTTTGTTGCAGTGTACTTATTATTTGTGGGGACCATTTGTATTGTATGTGTTTAGACATTTACTGGCCAGTATCTAGAGTAATGTTATCAAATGATTACCATCTAAGCGACCATTACCTGGTAACTGTGATTTATAAAAACCTTGTATTTGACTTGTAGTAGAATTAACAGTGCTGTTTCCTGCCTTCAGAAACCACAAAAGCACTAATTCCTCTATTTTATAGAGTTTTAATTAAGTATATTACCATGTCAAGTGCTGGATTTTTTGCATGCATAGCAACCCAGGCTTTATGGATAGGAATAAGATTGACAAGGCAGACAATTATCTCTTTGGTTCCCCCTCACTGGTCTCTAGTTTACTCATGTCACCAGGACAAATGGGTGAAAATCTCCTTTCTACCTATTGTCATAAGATAAAAATGTAAAGAACACATCAGTTGTAGTGAAAGTGAAGCTACTACTAAGACTAATTAAAATGCATATGTATTCATTAAAGTGTGCAAAATATTCCTTAAAAGACTAGGCTGTCTGTGATTGATTTATATTTGACTGTTTAGACCGTTTCAGAACTCACCCCTCTTATTGTGCACATTGTATTGTATAATATTGCTTTAATTTTTGCAGTCTTTGTAGAATATGTTATTACTTCTTAAAGTCCTATTTTAACAACCTGGCACATACGATCCAAAGGGTGGACACACTGTTTTAGCAGATTAACAAAGTAATTTATTAAGTAAACTGAGGTAACCTAAATACAAAACTAATGGGGCGTAGCAGTCAGTAGTCGATTGTTATTAGTGCAGAAAACAACATAATGACACTAAAGGCAAGCTAAGAAGACACATAGTATGGCATAGGAGAGCAAGGGCAGGATGAAGTGAAAGCAACAACCCAGGTGTTCCCATGAGCCCTGGCCTACCCACCAGGAAACTGAAACACGTGCACAGGAAAGAGTCAGGTGCAGGGGTTGTCACACTATGCTGTTACATTTTCAGAGAGATAAAATTTCAACCTGATTATAAAATTGTATTTTTTATTATTTGAAAAATTAAAAAAAATCAAAACTGTACTCATGATGTGTATTATTCCTAAGAATAAGATCTTAGTATTTCAGTGATCTACCAAATTCTAACTTGACTTGAACTAGATTATTTTGCTTATTTAGTTTGATAAATTTTAGTAATGCATCATTCTTTGTCCCCAACCTTGGAGCGGTGCCACTGCATCCACTCCACGCAGCTTGTTTCTATTATTCTGTTTTATTCAGCTTCAGTGTAGAGTGAAACTGAATAAAACTATTTATACTGAATAAGTCTGACAAAATTATTGTAAGAATATTTTAAAATGAACTAGATTATTTTGCTTGCTTAGTTTGATAAATTTTTGTAATAATTCATGTCTGGTTTATGACAGAATGTTGAAGTGTGATCAAAAAAATGTTTTGCAATGTTTGAGTTATCTCTTACAGAGAGCAACTGGTATATGTGGTTCAAGTCAACATATCACAAACATTGGTAGAAGTGTTAATTGTTATCAGTTCATAGTACAACCCTTAAATTTAACATTTAGCATCTGTTTAATGTGAAACACCAGCTAATGACATACAGTGAACTTGAGTCATAATAGTTACAATAATGTTTTGAATTTTGCATGACTCAGACTGCATTTGCTTGTTTAGTAAAGCTTGCATTTTATTTCTTAAACAATTTTTTCTATTTAAATTTTCAGTGCTGCACAAATCCATCCATATGCTTCAGCTTATATTGTACACCATGCTATTTCTGAATATGAAGAAAATAATAACAGCAGATTACTGTCAATGCTCTAATTGCCTGTGTCATCCCCAAAATTAGGCTTTACTCGTTGCTTATGATTTTTCAAATGTGAGATGGATTTTTGAGCTAAAGTGCTAAAGAGAGAATCATTCACTAATTGACAGGGAGATATGTTGGAGCCTTGCATGCTGACTTTCATTCATATTTTCCACATAGTACAGGAGGAATGCATGACCTCATCTCATGGTTTGAAGACCAAAGCATGTTGCCAAAGCATGGAGAATTTGTCCTGGGAATTGCCCCAGCAGAGAAGTGAGCTGTGGGTGGACTCCATTTGTGCAAACATCTCTGTGTGTATATCTATCTACACACAGAGATAGATAGATATACAGGGTGGGCCATTTATATGGATACACCGTAATAACATGGGAATGGTTGGTGATATTAAAGTCCTGTTTGTGGCACATTAGTATATGTGAGGGGGCAAACTCCCCAAGATGGGTGGTGACCATGGTGGCCATTTAGAAGTCGGCCATCTTGGATACAACTTTTGTTTTTTCAATAGGAAGAGGGCCATGTGACACATCAAACTTATTGGTAATGTCACAAGAAAAACAATGGTGTGCTTGGTTTCAACGTAACTTTATTCTTTCATGAGTTATTTACAAGTTGCTCTTTGTTCACAGCCATTGACATGTCGAAGAGGTTAACACGTGAGGAGCGGATCGAAATCGTGTTGATATCTGGTGAACGCAGTAACCGGGTCATTGCAGC
>VUQS01047392.1:0-15605 GCA_015108495.1 Heterochromis multidens
TTAATGGGAGAAACGTTTCGTTTACCAACTGGTAACTTCTTCAGTCTCAGCTGACTGCAGGCTTCCCCAACCTTATAAACAGTACATTTGCATAATGACAGAAACCAGCACCACTGACGCCTGCAGTCAGCTGAGACTGAAGAAGTTACCAGTTGGTAAACGAAACGTTTCTCCCATTAAAAAAACGCCACGTCCAGATGAACAGATTAAACTTTTTGGGGTTATTTGAGTTACTGTCGCCTTCCTATCAGCTCTAAGCAGTATAGCCATTCTCCTCTGACCTCTGACATCAGCGAGGCATTTTCACCAGCTCACTGGATATTTTCTCATTTTCAGACCATTCTCTGTAAACCTTGTTGAGTTGTTGGGGTTCAGATGCAGAAATACTCAGACCAGCCCATTTGGCTTCAACAACCACGCCACTTTCAAAGTCACTTAAATCTCCTTTCTTCCCCATTCTGATGCTCGTTTTGAACTTCAGCAAGTCGTCTTGACCATGTCCACATGCCTAAATTCACTGAATTGCTGCCATGTGATTGGCTGATTACAGATTTACCTAACAAAGTGGCCAGTGAGTCTGTATTTTGTTTGATATGCTGCTGTCAAATTCAGCCTTAATAGCTGTGGGAATTATTTCTGTCCATGGCATAAAATGTGAATTATCCCTTTAAATACAAGAGTTATGCATACCATATAATGACTTTTAGGAAATACTAAAACAGTAACCTTTTTCAGAAATATAATTTTATAGTACTGTACAGGCCAACAGGGGGTAGCCTGCATCGTACAGTATATAGAACTATGTTCACAAAACTGAGCCCCCCACACAATCTTCCCTCTTTTCCTGTTTTGGAAAAGGGGGAAATAGGATAAGAGTTGTGAAAACTCTTATCCTATTTGTTCATACAGTTACATATAAAAACAAGCTGACAGTTTTGGCAGGCAGTAATATATGTTGTAGAATCCAGATTTTAATCTATAATATAACGGACAATTGTTGCCGTTGTTTCTGTGTTTATTTAGGCATGCCAAGCTCCTGAACTGGGTTCATAGGCTATTAAGCAGGGGTTTCTTAAGGTCGAAACTCTACTAAGTTTCTGCTACTAGAGTCTTCAGATGTTTGTACACAGCATGTCAGAGATAAAGGAGCCTATTTCCTGGTCGGACCAGATTCTGTACAGGAGGTGGGGGCCTTCCTGCAGTATAACAGAAAGTTATCTATGCGCTTTTGCCATGTCAACAGACTACATTTTTCTTAGACTTAAGATGGGAATACATTTTTTGTGTGACAAACTGGGGAAGGGGTTTTGTGTCTGTTTCTGTATAATTTGAGTTTGTCTTAAAAAAACAAAACAAAAAAAGAATGCAATAGTCCAGTTTCTGTTTGTCCAGTTTGGCCATTCAGCTGAGACACACAGAGTGGAGGTTTCACAGGAATGATGTGCCATTCATGTGTCATTAAAATCCACATTAAAGGTAGAAGACCGTCTAACTGGTTAATTGTGTTTGTAATGGTTCCCAACACTGAAGTAGATGACACAAAGTTATAATGGTGTTGTTGTGTTTGACCAAAAATCTTGTATTCATTGGAGGTGGTTAGTATGTATACATAGACTATTCTTGCATAAACACATCTTAACCTTGTGATGTAAACCAGACGTAATATGTAACTAATAAATGCTGATTTGTGGGTTGCAAGCAGTGGGTGTCAAACTCTTTAAAAATCGCTCGTTGTGTATTGGTCCCATTTTATTTATCATTATTTTTTTTTTAATTTGTTGTAGCAAGTAAACACCTCTGTGTCTGGAAAACAGAATCCCCAGTAAGGCGTAGGAAGAGAGCAGCGTGGGCTTCGTTTGGAGGACTTTGCAAACAGATGAGTCACTGTTTTTGGAGAGTTCAGAAACACATCTAATTATCTAAGCTAGGTTAGACCACTAAAAGGACCCTAAGTTGGGTAAAGTTATACGCTCTCATGCATATACTTCACATCTTAAGTGAACGAATAACCCACCAAAAGTTCTAGTTCATCATGTCCTGCAGCTGATTCTTTTTAGAAGCAGATTTTCTTTTTTTTGGTTTTGTTTCTTTTTACACAGGTGGCCATGTTTGGATGTGCATACTAAGTAGAATAAATGATTAAAACAGGCTAATTTGTCTGTCTTTCCTCTTTCCTCTGTGGCTAATTTATGATTACCATAATTATTTGAAACCCAGTTTTAAAGCCACAACAATGTAGTCAGGAAGATGTGGGCCCTTACCCAATGAGTGAAGCTGTCAGGTCAACAAGTTATCCTCTGACGTAGGTTATGGGGAGGTGGTGATAAAGGGTCACAGTCCATTGTTACAGAGTAAAACGGATGTGGCTAATTATCACAGACACTAACCTACACCGGTTTTTCAGCTTTCCGGTAAATGCCCACTCTACTGATGTGCTATTCAATACATTGTAACACTAATAACCCATAATTATCTATTATATTTCAGGCCAGTTGAAAACATCAGTTGTATATTTTGTGATTTAGACATCACTGGAGGATATTGGACTGAATGAACTTCTAGTCTTGAAAACCTTTGGTATTATTAATTTTTGATTGTGTCAGAACCTAAAGCATTATAAAATAATGCATTAGATAACCATGCTTCTCTGCAAATGTAGCAAGACAGGAACAGACTCAATTTGTCGTGAAGAGCATTCAAACACTTATAGTACTGTGCAAAAGTGTCGAGCCACCCCTCATTTCATTAAATGTTGCTAGGAAAATGGGAAATGGGTGTAGCGATTTATTGAAATATGTGCAAACATACATGGAAATACAGTATATAGGTTTGTACAGTTCTAACAGCTTGAAAGTCAATATTTGTTATGATCAACTTTATTCTTCAACACAGCCTGAACTCTCTTAGGCAGATTTCTTGTAAGTTCTTTAAGTAGTCTTCAAAAGTAGTTCTCCAGGCTTCTTGAGGACATTCAAAACGTCTTTGGATGTTGTCTGCTTTTTGTTCCGTGCTCTGTGAAGATGATTCCACACTGTTTCAATAATGTTGAGGTCTGGGCTCTGGGGAGGCCAATTCATGACTGAAAGTGTTTCATTGTGTGTTTTTCTATCCAGATATGTTTTTACTGCATTGGGAGTGTGGTTGGAGTCATTGTCATATTGAATGAAGTTGTAAGTCAGATCCACAACACCACTGGCTGAAATGCAGCAGCCCCAAACCATGACAGAGCCTCCACCATGTTTTACAGATGGCTGTAGACACTCACTGTTGTACCCTGCTCCTGACAATTTGAACCCGTTTGATGTTGTAATTTACCTCAGTCTTTTTTTTCCCTGTTTCCCTTCCTTAAGAATGGCTTCTTGATAACCAGCCTTCCATTGAGACAATTTTTGATGAGGCTTCCGCGAACAGTAGATTTGAACTTCTTACAAACCTGACTTTCAGATACTGTTCATCTACTGTAGATATTTTTTTACGCCTGCCACATCTTCTTTTGTCCTCCATTTGTCCAGGGTCCTCAATTTTTTAAGGATACACTGCACACCATGCACAGATATGCCAAGTTTTCAGCTAATAGTTCTCTGGGAATCAACTTGTTTGTGCAAAAATACTATTTTATGTCACAGTACTGTGTGAGAATGACAATATTCTTTAAGCACACTGAAACTGGATAAGGAAAGATAGCAAATGCAATGTCTGCAATACCTCTAATAACAGAGTCAGCGTGAACAGATTCAGCAACAATAACAATCCTAATCCCAAAAAAGTTGGGGTGTGTAAAATGCAAATTCAATTCAATTCAATTTTATTTATATAGCACCAATTCACAACAATAGTCACCTCAAGGCGCTTTATATTGTAAGGTAAGACCCTACAAATAAAAACCAAATGCAGTAAATCCACATCTACATCAGTAAATCTGCATCTACGAATTGTGGAACAATTTCAGAATTACATTCCTCAACATAAAATTGCAAAGGCTTTGAATCTCTCATCATCTACAATACATAATATCAAAAGATTCCAAGAATCTGGAGAGATCTCTGTGCTCAAGGGATAAGACCGAAAGTCAATATTGGATGGTTGTGAACACAGTTCAGCGTGCCATCCACAAATGCAGGTTAAAGCTCTACCATGCATATGTGAACATGATCCAGAAAGGCCGCTGTCTTATCTGAGCCAAAGCTTATTTCAAATGGACTGAGGCAAAGCAGAAAACTGTTCTGTGGTTAGACTAATCAAAATTTGAAATTCTTTTTGGAAAACAAAGAGGACCATCCGGCTTGTGATTAGTGCTCAGTTCAAAAGCCTGCAACTCTGATGGTATGGGGTGCATCAGTGCTTTTGGAATAACAGCTTGTACATCTGGAAAGGCAGCATCACTGCTGAAAGGTATAAACAGGTTTTAGGGCAACATATGCTCCCATCTAGATGATGTCTTTTTCAGGGATGGCCTTGCATATTTCAGCAAGACAATGCCAAACCACATACTGGATATATTACAACAGCATGGCTTCATAGTAGAAGAGTCTGGATGCTGAAGCGGCCTGCCTGCAGTCCAGACCTTCCAACAACTGAAAACATTTGAAGCATCATGATGAAATAAAAAAGAAGACAGAAAGAACGACTGTTCAACGACTGCAGCTAGAATCCTATATCAGACAAGAATGGAACAATAATCCTCTCCCAAAAGTCCAGCAACTGATCTCCTCAGTTCCCAGACTTTTATGGACTGTTGTTAAAAGAAGAGGAGATGCTACACAGTGGGAAACATGGCCCTGTCCTAACATTTTTGAGACATCTTGCTCCCATCAAATTCAAAATTAGCCAGTTTTCTTGAAATGGTACATTTTCTCATTTTATATCTTTACAGTGTTCTAATATAAATAAAATATGGGTTTATGAGGTTTGCAAATCCTTGCATTCCATTTTTATTTAAATTTTACACAGCATCCCAATTTTTTCGGAACTGGGGTTGTACATTATGGTGTTTTAAATCTAAAATGAAAGTGGCTGCACACTTGTAAGATAAACTTGTTCATGGTCATATATTTTCATAATTATAAAAGTACATGGATCATATATTAGTGTTTTTAGAGCTATTCATTTATAGAACACTATGTAATAATTCACTGTGTACTTCAATGGCACAATTTGAGATAATATATTTATATACCACCAGGTGGCAATATGTGACAGATTTGGGTTCCTCATGACTCAGCTTTTAGCATGTTCCATTTCCTCTGTGCCCTAAACACCATCCTTCAGGCTTCAACAGTGAGTGTGAGCACTGACTATGTGTTGTGTTGATATTTTAGCATGAATCATGTAAAACCCCAGCATGTGCAGTGACACAGCTTTGTTTGGAAGTGCAGTATTTATTCCCACATGCTGCTCACTAAACAGTCAGCAGCTGCAGAGCAAGTTCTGTAGTGTCAGTAGATTTTCTGTAGTACTTGGCCATTTAAATGTTTATATTATTCACCAGTAATATAAACAAGCTGCTTTCTTTCCTGTAGTATAATGTAATTTCCATGAAATTCTGTAAAACGGATTGCGCACATTAATATTTATAATATACTATGACATAAAGTGGTTACAGATGCAAGTAAACAGTTTATAGGGAACTAAATTTAGCTCTATCAACAGCTTTTGCTTGCTAGAATAATTACAGTTTAATTTACATTGTTGTTGCAAGACTGTATTTTGCTAATGAAGCTAAGTCATAGAAAGTTTAATGGTAGCCATTTGTTACACAAACCCTTCACATTTGCCATTATTTTAATGACGTAAGATACTCTGGAAGATATCAAGGAAATCTTACCATGGCCACTGGGAGATTATGGTGCTTCTTAACAGCCATAACATACTGTAATCGTTTAACAAATCTATTATGTCGTGCTTAATGATTCATTTGTGCAGGCATGTTATTGCACATTACATGCAACATGGAAAAGTGTGTTAAAAAAACAGTTTTCTACTGTGAAACTCAAGACTTATTAGGCTCAAGTAGTTCTTTTTTTTGGTCCTGAAGTGTTTGGTATTTTATTTTTAGGCACAAAACTGAGTCAGTGGTGCTGTAACATAACAACACGTGTTAGTCTGCCCAAGATTTGAAGATGATTATTACTAAATATTGCTCAGTGTCATAGCTCTCAGCTCTCAGCCTTCTAAATCCAGGCTCCAACTTCAACCAACAAGCATTTTTTTAATGTAATGTATGGCACAAACTTTCTTACTGAAATATGCCATTTGACTTTGGCCCATTTTCTTCTACCTCAAATTTGTCTACAAGAACCACAAATGCAAGATGGGTTTATGTGCAAAGGGGGAAAGGCTTCTGGACATATTAATGTGTCTACATTTAAATTAACCCACTCAGTCTCTGAGGACGATGTTTGGTTATATTAAGGGCACATTAGCAGCAGTGAGTACATACAGGTACTATTACTATAAGTGCATAGGGGTCTGAAGTATTTTAACATCTCTATGTGTGCCAGAGATGTGACATTTTTGCTCAGTACAGTCCACAGATTATTAAAATGTAAGGCATAGTTGAAAAATAACCTTAAGTGTTCAGAAATAGCATGATTATGATCATGTATCTTGCTAATGGCTGTCCTTACCTTATCATTATTATTTATATTAGCTCAGTCAGCCATAAACAATTTGTAAAAATTAGCATTTCATTCACAATTAAGTGGACTGTACCAGACGGTAGCGACTGAGGCTGACAGACTGAGAGATTTTTCATTAAATCAGCCCTTAAAGCACCCACTGACACTATTTTAATGCAGCCATTATGCGCTGGTACACGGACTTCTCCACTTTGTTGGGGATCTGTTATATGGTTTCAGGTGATGCTGTGGTTGGTAATTTGAGGCATGCATTAACTGACAGTATTAGGAGAGCTCCATCTCTGGTCCGATACTGAGCTCCACAGCAGAGCACCACAGAGTTCATCTTTCGCTGGCTGATTTGATTTAACTTAAAACATAACTGTATGGAGGCAATAAAAGCATCTATAAATACAATCTAATCTAAGAGACAGAAGTGCTTTAAATCCATCCTACTACACTGTTTATCAGTGTACAGTCAGTGTAAGAGGTTGCAAATGTTGAATAAATCCTGTAGTAAAAGCTTGGCAGTTCAGCCTGTGCTCTGTTCATTTTTGCAAATACTGGAACACTGAGTAGCGAGAGCTCACTTCAAGGCGGAGTAACAGTGAGTGGGCACTGCAATTTCCTCTCTTTCTGTAGTCAGACGCAGTTGTGTAGGTGTTTGTATATATCCATAACCTGCGTCATACTGTGTACTCACATGTTTTAATATGAGATTACTTCTTTGAACGTCTTGTTTTAAATAGCAGTTATGGAAATGCCCATATTTGTAAGAGTGATGGGCAATAAACACCTGAAAGAATTTCCAATCTCCAAAAATGAAGGAGGAAGAAAAAGAGGTATTAGATCCAGCAGTAGACTCATGTAATGTCTATTTTCTTATATTCTTTCGGCTATAGCTGTGAACATTACTTAACACCAGTTATCATGGGACCAGTGGATAAGGTTTTTAGCATAAGCAGGATGTTGTGCTCTAAAAGATCCTTTAATTTGAGTATTGTGCAGAATATGCAAAGTGATGAGCAACGTACCAAATGTGAAGGATAGAGGAAACAGCTGTGTTGTCATGGATAAGAGCCTCCTCATGATGAGACATGTGGGTGATTCTGTCTCTATGGTAACCTAAGATTCAACCACAAGAACAGTTTGTGAAAGGATGGAGAACAGAAGATGCTGAGGCTGAAAACTTGGGAAATTTTTTACTTTTTTTTTCCTTTCTTTGAGTATACTTTCATTCAGATATCACACATACAACTCCCACTCCTAACAGAGACATTTTTACAGTTTCTTTATTACAATGGGGTGCTGTCGCTTTTAGCCACCTACTCAATGGGTCCCAAATGACTGTAGAAAAAGAGACTAATTAGACAATTGTGTCTTTTGCCTTAAGGACATGGTTGGCTTTTCGATTAAAGGAACAAGTGAAATGGTATGAACTATTGCTTGTAATTATAATGCAATAACACTGGTCAAATAAAGTCAGTCTCTGACTAATTTTCACATCTATGATAGCCATTTAGAAACCAGAAAATGCCAATTATTAGGGCCCGAGTACTGAGAATGAGAAGGCCCTATAGTATCTGCTCCATGGCAAATGAATCGCCCCTTTGAGGGCCTAAACAAGTTCAAAAACTCGTGAAATTTTGCACACTTGTCAGACCTGGTGAAAATTTGCGTATTTTATGGGTTTTCACATATGGAAAGTAGAAAATGGCTCCACAGCGCCACCTTTGAGTATTCCCAGCACATAGATTGAGCTACGTGAATGAAATTTGGTACACACATATAACATCCCAAGACATATAAAAAAGTTCATAGGACCTATGACCCAAATCTAACAGGAAGTCTACCATTTTGATTTTACTATGCCATTTTGGCAATTTCCTGCCTGAAAAACTGAGTTTTTGTCAAAAGGAGTGACCCTAGCGGCATGTCAGATTTTGATGTTTTGCCATGAAGCACAAAATTGCTGTAACTCAAAGGCACATTGTCCCAAACCTCACAGGGTTGATAACAGCCCTGACCCACACACATTAATATGCCAACAGTCAATGATAGTTAGAGTGCCATCTAGTGGGAGCAGGAAATGTCATGTTTTATACTTATAAAACATATATATGAATTAAGAAAAGTACAATCAGAATTTGATCCACCATGCAGTACCATCTGGAAAGTGTGTGATTGGCAACAGCATAATTTTTTTAGCATGACAATGATCAAAGAAGTTTTGAATGTCCTTCAAGAAGCCTGGAGAACTATTTTTGAAGACTACTTAAAGAAATTAAAAGAAAGCTGCCTAAGGGGGTTCAGGCTGTGTTGAAGAAAAAAGGTGATCATACCAAATATTGACTTTCAAGCTCATTAAAATTGTACAAACGCAGTTTTTGCCTTGTATACTGTATTTCCATGTATGTTTTTACACATTTCAATAAATCGGTGTACCTATTTCCCATTTTCCTAGCAAAATATAAAAAACATAAGTAATGGCTCAAGACTTTTGCACATTTCTTCAAGTTGAAGTTGGAAGAGAACATTATGACCTAAATTTAGGTCAAAAATTTGTTCTGACTGACTATATCTTTTGATGTCCGGCCATCTGGCTCTGGTTCTCTGTTAAGTTATGATTAAAGGATGAAAGCCAAACTGTGGGAGGACTTTTTCTTAAAAATAAACTTAGAAGATTATCATTATCGCACACTAAAAGTAAGAATGTCTCATAATGTTGTCAGTTAAACCGATAGGAATCAGCTGTGGTGCCTAATTAATTTGAAAAATTAATGAATTTGACTTAGAAGGAAGAGGAAATAATTGTTGCTGTCTTCAAATAGAAGGCCAGTAATTTAAAGAGAGCTCAGCTGTATCCAGAGGTGTGTGTCCTTATATAAAAGCCATCTGCAAAGTGTGATAAGAGGACAAACACACACACACACACATATATATATAGGCAGACAGTGCAGCTGTCTTTTGTGCTGCTTCATTGGTGACAATAAAACAGTACAGATATCTGATTGGTAAATATCTCTGTTCATTTGTCAGACATTTGAGACTGGTCTAAAGTTGGTAAAAGAGGAAGAAAAGGGCCAAAAAAATTTGGTGAAAAGGGAACTTAGTGAGAAGAAATGATAAGGGAATCTTTTTTGCAACACTGGCTCCCAGGACAGTAGCTCTAGTTGAGTGTCCCCAAACTTTAACAACTGAGAAATTCTATCAAAGTGCTTATCAGAGAATATATTTTGCTGTACAATTCTTTTTTTTTATAACTGGCAAGTGGTAGCTCATTGATACCTCTGAAGAATGGAGTCTTTGAAGTTACATGTACGTGTTCAAAATGTGTGAATTCTGCTTTTATCACACCTCTATTTTCAGGGGGTTTATCGGGAGACCGTAGGTGGCTAAATTGGAAAAGGAATAAAGGATGGAACTCCCTGGTGGAGTAGCATTTAGTGTTACATTACATAATAGCTCAGTTTTCTAAGCTGTGCAGCAGCTTGTCCTGCATATCGCCTCCATCTCTTCCTCTGTACTGGCCTACTAATGCACCACTGGAAATAAAGACATCTAATGATCCTCCAAATTCAGCATTCAAATGCATCAACTTGTTTTCAGTTGCTATTAATATCAGTTCTTTGAGAACAGTCATAGAAGAGTGTCAAAGCCGGTTTCTCATCCACAAAAGATCCAAAACAGGCACAAAGGAGATCGTTATATCCCAAAGACACTAAATATAGTGCCTATGAAACATCCTGAAAACAAAGAAGTACGTGGCGGTAAACTTCCACCTTCCTTGCTATTCTGATCAGTTTTGAAACGTGAGAATGCTCATGACAAAAGTCTTTTTGGCAGATAGCCTGGATTCTCTGACACACTGCAGCAGTAAACGGAGATTTTTAGCAAGTGTATGTGACTAATTTCTGTTTACTTCATTATTTTTGGTCTTAGTTTTACTGCTCATAAGCTTTGCTTTACTCTAATGTACAGTCATGTTGAACATAAAAATAATAAAGGAGCATAAAGCTTTCAACTTGTCTACATCATACCTTAGTGATATAATTACGTTTACACTGTATTTTATGTTTTAAACATTTGTGATGTTTTTATTATTTTTTCCTAAAAATATACCTTTAATTGAAGATTTGTAGAGGCTGAGGTGGAAAAGGGTTTCAGTCTGTGTGTTTATGTTTTACAAACCATGGAAACAGACATCAAAGGTTATTAGACGAAAGGTGTTCCAACACGTGGTTATGCAGCAGTGGTAGGACGTGCTCCGTTCACCTCTCTGCTTTCTGATTCACAAGCACCTCACCCCCTAACCTGGGTGGTGGCTGACTTTCACAGCATTGTTCCAGGCCTCCCATTCTCCGCCATTTTGTTTCCTGTGCAGGACAGGAAGTCCTGCTTGCAGCTGTTCCCAGCATTGCAAACTAAAGAGGTTTGCAGGCAAAAAAAACCCCACACACACACACACACACACACACACACACACTAAAACACAACAGTAAACACACATCCCCTTCCTTTGTGCTTCCCCTCAGCCTGTGCTCAGGATGCCCTTCTCAGATGTGAAGATGACCCCCAGGAATGATGGGATGAGGCAAAACGCATGTATGCTTTTCTTTTGAGGACAACATTGCTTCTTGTACGTAAGTGCTACGCGTGCAAAACCTTGTAAAAATATTGCAACATACAGGTAATTCTGAACTAGCTCCAACAAGTAAGTATAAAATAAAACACATTATTGTACACAATATAAAACCTTCTCAGGGTTTGTAGGATCCATGAATCCTTTCCACGAATCCCTAATTTATCTGGTAAAATGTCCCCAGAATCATTACTTTTGTATTTTGTATTTCTCACAGAGTGAAAATGTAAATGAAACTGTGATTCTTCTCAACAACACAGCATGAGGGCAATTTTACAACCGTGGGAAAACACCTAATGACCTTGTCCTTACTCAGAAGCTGATGCCCTCAAGTCTTCATGTTGAAAAGGTTCCTGGAGAATGGATGTTGATATTAGTTTGGCATCAACAATTACATCACACAATTGTTCAGACATCTCATCTGCAGTGACTCTGATAACCCTTTTTGTCTTCGGGTCCTTTAACTATACAGTTTGCAAGCACTCACAGGACTTGTGATGGCATTCAGCATGTAAAGATCACATACATTATTTGATGCTTATGAGCAGCTTTCACAAGCATAAATGCATGTTTTGGGCTTTAGAGGCAGAAGTCCAAATGCAGGTACTGGATACTTGATATAGACATAGTGCTTGATTCTGCATCCAGCTGCCAATCTGTTGCAAATTGTCACTCATGTAGGAGCAAAAATCAGCTAGAAATGGTCACTGTACACAGCAAAATCAGCATTGTTCAACACCAATAGAGTTACCACTTTGAAAGTGTTTATATTAGTCTGGACTTCTTTAAGTTGTTTGAAGATGTTTCACCTTTCATCCAAAATGCTTCTTCAGTTCTGAACTGAATAAGCCTTTTGGATGAAATGGTTCAAACTCTTAGACTACCATGTCCTGGATGACTGAGAACCTACACAGACAACAGAGTTTAATGACATGAAACAAGCACCCATCCATCCATCCATCCATCCATCCTCTTAACCATCCATCCATCCATCCATCCTTGCGGGAGGACTGGAGCTTATCCCAGCTGTCATTGGGGGAACGGTGGGTACACACTGGACAGGCTGCCATTCTATTGCAGGACTAACACAGAGACACAGACACCCATTCACAGTCAAATTTATACTTACAGCCAATTTAGATTCACCAATTAACCTAGCATGCATGTCTTTGAACTGTGAGAGGAAGTGAGAGTACCCAGACAAAACCTACTGCCCAACAACACATGCATGATAATGGGTTTGACTGTACTTTGTCCTTTAAACCACTCAATCCCATATATCCCAGAAAATGGTTTTGATTAGTAGCAAAACACTCTCCCTCTCCCTCTCGCACACGCGCATGCACACACACACGCACACACACACACACTGTGCTTCTAAAGGCGCTTACTAACCATGCAGATACTTTCACTCATGGTACAAAATAAATTCTTCCACAACAACAACTGTAACATAGAGGTGTGAAGAACAGTAACAGAAATGTACTAGACAACTGTAGTGATTTAGAACAGCTTCTTTAAATATTGTTCCAGAGACACATTGTCTCAAAGAATGCTCAAAGTAACACTTAACAAGATCCTGTGAAATCAACATTGTATTTTGTTATTCACAGAGTATGACATTGAACTCTGTGTATCACCAACAGCTTTTAAAAAAATAACTTCTATATAGTTAAATGAGAGTAAACAGCTCTCTACTCCAACACTAAAAATCTAGCATTTTTGATTTTGCAATCGCCTAGTGGCACCAATTCCCATGAATGAATTCATATTTGCAGTGATATTGGTCCTTACTTGGCCCACTTTTCCCAAGGTGACAGGGGACTTGAGCTCATCAGCAAATTTATTGGGTGGGAGGCAGGAAAATACCCTGGACATCTTTCTAATCCATCAGGCTTAACATCCTCGCCTATACAGTACCTAAGGGAAAATTTAGACTGCAGTCCATCTGAGTTCGAGTGTGGGAGGAGAATTAAAGGTTTGGAGGGATCCCATGAAAAAAAAGGGATGCATGAGACATTTTACACAATTTTAAAGGTCCCCCTTTGAAATTTAAGTAGGAGGTTTGATGTTAATTAACACTGGCATTATTCTGTCCTTGAAAAACATGCATGATTACTCATGGTCTAAGAAAAAGCTGTAAAATAAATTTAACACTGAATTAACTTTTTTTTTCTGTATGTTTGCAATATGACATATGATGTACGGCATATTTAAAGAAAACAAATTCAGTGGAACTCTATGTAAAAGCTCAGCAGTGGTTTGTGTGGTGGAAGCATTTATTATAACATTTATTCCACTTCCTGATTCCCCTCTGCCCAGATCAGTGTTTTCAAAAGGAGACAAATTACAATTAGGCTATTAAAGATAAGCCATCACGGCTAAAAAAAACCCAAAAAAAACCAAGAATACAGATAAATATTTAAACTCTGCCTTTTCCTAAGCAAAGAACATAATGGCTAATTACATTTGAGTAGAAGTATAACATTAACCAGCCGTCATTGGCAGTATTAGGTGAGGAGCAACGACAGTGACTAATGAAATCAAATTACTCTTCAAGTGTTATATACAGTATATATAGTGTCATATTTCTCTTCTGCATCTGAGTAAGGATGCTGCCGAAGGTATTCGTCAAACATCCTTCATAAAAAAAAATATGTTGTGTTTAAGATACTTGCTGACTTCAAGAATTTAAATGAATCCCTCACATTCCAATAATTAATTGGACTTCCTCTCCATATCCTTTGTTTTACCCTCTGGAAAAACTTGCTTCCTCTTCAGCACCATCCATGTGTTTCCTTTGTAGGAGGATGCCACTCACACCTCTCCCACTCTGAGGGTTCCACCCTTTCCTCACTTTAGACCCTTGACCTAGTGAGCCTGGATTGGGTATGAAGAATTAAGTAATGCATTGTTTCATACATTAAGCTCTGATCACATCTGTGTTAATTATGGGTGTTAGCCTGTGCATTTTTTGTGTGCATGGGAAATACAGTATATGAGCTTTGTGTGCCAGAGGCTGATTAAACAGTAAAGGAAAGTCAGAGTTAGTTAAAGAAAAATCAAAAGCAAACCCCATTTGAGAAATTTTATATGAAGTTTTCCTGTAAGCTTGTGCAATATAGCCTGGATTTTAACATGTACCACTAAGCTGTAATAGTCCAGGGATCAGGATATGTTGTTTAAGGAATGAAATCTCTACATTGGTATGTGATTCAACCTGGAAAGCAATAACTGGTTTATTGACACTAGGAGAAAATCATAACTTCATATTGCAGACAATTCACGTGAAGCATATTTCAGTGAAAATGAGGACAATGTGGGGGAGCTTTCTTTTTCATACTCTCTAAAGATGGCTGGATGAGGCTCACAGTTGCAATAACAGCAGTCAAGCACGAGGGGCACCATCTGCCCACACAGGCCATCTATATATGTGGATTTGCTTGTGACTCACTGAACAAAAAAGAAGGAAAGGCTTTCTGACTAAAGGGAGAGAGGAGGAGGAGTGAAACGTCGGAACAGGCAAAGAGAGGAGAGGATAACATGCTTGAGACCAAGGAAGGTTAGTGAGTCATTGCTGGGATTCCATGAGCGCGCAGGTTGGTGAAGACTCCCTCGTATCAGTTTCAGAAGAAGATTCTCCCAAAGGGCGAATAGGCGAGAGCTAGGGAGCTTCCTCCTACAGGGAAACGTTCACCTCAACTTCAAAGTTCAAACAGCTGAACATGAAAAGGTGTGGACAAAGTTGGGAACACTCAGATCAAGCAGTATCAGAATCCCTAGATGCTGTAAAACACCTGAAGCTCATTGCCAGCCCTCTTCCTGTTCAGAGTAATTAAAGATTAATGCTGGGTGCTTTCAGCTCAGGGTGCCAGCTGAAAAGGCATTTGAGTCTTTCAAGCAGGAAAGTCCTGCCTTCAAGAAAATTAATGCATGCCCACATTTCACCTATTTCTCAAAGGCTACTTGTCTATATTTCTGGCGTATTTAAAATGTTACTTCATCTCCTCTGAAAGGCTTATGCTGATTTTTCACACGTGTGTAGGAATGTCCCTGTGAATGTGCCTTGGCTTGCACAAACGCCACATGTGTGAATATGTAGTTTTCACCCACCTGTGTGTGGCTATGTAGTAAGGAAGAATTTATGTCATTACCATTTTCAGCTGAACGTGATCGCAGAGTGTAGACATCTTAAAATCTCAACTTGAAAACAGAATGTTTAACAGGAACATTGAGCAGGATACATTAAGTACAGCTACATTCAATACTATTGATATTTATTTAGACTCTTTCTCTCCGATTGATCTTTCTGAGTTAACTTCAATAGTTACTTCCTCCAAACCATC
>VUQS01047403.1:0-10060 GCA_015108495.1 Heterochromis multidens
ATGACAATTTGCATACTGATGATCATGAAACTGACCTCATGGCCCATTGTTAGTCAGTGGTGCTGGTTTCGGTCATTATGCAATGTACTGTTTATAAGGCTGGGGAAACCTGCAGTCAGCTGAGACTGAAGAAGTCACTTAGATGGAGTGACGAAACGTTTCTCCCACTGAAAACGTTACGTCCAGATGAACAGATTCAGCTTTTTGGGATTCTTTTACCTGAATTATTGAGCATGCATCAAGAGATTATCAACTAATGGTAGCATGCTTGGTTAACAAGTTGCCATGCACAGATACAGATATTAAGTAACACACTAATGAAATACTCACTGAATTCCACTCACCAAAAGTGGCACCCAGTCTTCTTGGACAGGAATTTTTTAAGCTTTAAACCAGCAGAGAGCCATATTAACTGCATTAAAAGGCTTCAAAGGGAACTGTTGAAGCCCCAACAGACCTGCTTTTGTTTTCTGTGTGAGTGTGTTGTGTTGCTCTCTTCCCTGTCTTAGGTAACGCCTATCTCTCTGTGGAGCCAGTGAGCAGCTGACTACACTCAGCAATCAGGCCTGGGAGTACTTAAGCTGGGGAAGCTGAGCTGTTCAGGGCAGAGTGCCTTTGTCTCTGCAGCATTTGAGTGGTGTGTATTGTGCACAGGCACATGAGGCATGAGGCATGAGGCATGAGGCATGAGGCATGAGGCATGAGGCATGAGGCATGAGGCCTAGTTTAGAGATTTAATTTGATGAGATGAAGCCACATATTTAATGATATAAATGTTAAGCCTACAATTCAAACAGGTGATTTATTAAAAAAAAAAAACAAAGCCATGCCCCTAAAGTTGTTATGAAGGGGAAAATTAGCTATAGAGACCAAAAGCAACTTGTGTAGCAGGCTGTAAACAAGTATATTTCTGCTGTAAAGTTGGGCAATTAATTTTTTGAGCTAGCCTCAAGTGGTCATTTGAACAATTGCTCAAATCTTTATGTGTGTGACATAACTGTCACTTGTTCTGACCATAGGTTGTTGCATTCTGATTTGTGTTACAGTTAAACATTCATTATAACTTGTCATATGTTCTTTTGTGAAATTGAACAGCATAAACCTCAGTGCTAAACTTTATGATGATTGTCTTGAATCTAAAACAAATATTTCAAAGCAAGAAACTCAAAATCCCTTGTGTGAAAAGTTAAATGCAATGTATCTTCTTTTCTGTGAAACAACAATTTATTGAAACACAAAGTGCACCAGGTCTTTAAGATAAGGCTCGTGTAGTGGAGACAAATGAGAAGAAAGAGCGGCTGGTACCTCTGCAGAACATGGAGGGACATGTATAGCTGTGGTTCATTTGTTGCTTGAGATCGGACCAGTTTGCTCTTAGTGTGAGCTGAGACGATGGTGCCGTCTGCCAGGGAGAATCGGTACAGAGGGCTGAGTGCATGGCCGTTCCTCAACACTGGAAGGAAACCAACAAAAATCACACATTATATGAATAAGAAACACTAAGTAAAACAGATAAAAGGAATTAATTTCTTGGAAGCCTATGTACAAAAAAAAAAATACAGCATAAAGCATAGTTGTCGTGGTGTAGTGGTCTAGTGGTTTGCACCATTGCCTCACAGCAAGAAGGTCCTGGGTTAAAATCCAGGCTGGGGCCTTTCTGTGTTGGAGTTTGCGTGTCCAAAGACATGCATGGGTTAGGTTAATTGGTAATTCTAAATTATAGATGTGAGTGTTAATAGTTGTCTGTCTGTATGTGTTAGTCCTGTGACAGGTTGGGAAACCTGTCCAGGGTATAACCCATGACAGCTGAGATAGGCTTCAGCCCCCAAGCAAATGGATTGAGAGTTAGCATTTTTTTTTAATCTTTTTGATAATGAAATGTATCTTTGGTAGACACCGTAATTTCCAACAAGTACCTGTGCATGATCCTAAGATTCTCAAAAGGCATTTTTAAGCACAGAGAACTTAAACTCTCAATACAATGAAATTAACATGTCCTGGCTTCAAAATGCTCTGTTACATTTACTTAATTATTTACAAAGCACTGTAAGGAAATTGACTATGGAGACCATTTTCTGCTGCTTATCCCCACTTGTACCTGTGACCTGGAGCTGTATAAGTGGAAGAAAGCAGATGGATGAATGTAAGTAAAAATGTTTTACCCTCTTGATGGTGCTTTTTGGCAAAGGACATGTCCCCCTCATTCTGCAGGTGGAACCTCTGAATGCATCGACGAACCAGATCCTCCCAACCTGGCTTCATCGATGCCCGCAGCTGACTAGTATCCAGTGACGTGATCTTACCTAAATAGGTAAAATATGACATTGATATTTGCAGGTTACCAGTCATGTTTTAGAATATGCATCAGAATACTGAGGAAAATAGTAATTATGCTGGATAGCAACCACTTAAATGCCTCTTTTCCACTGTGCCAGTGTTTAATCCAGAGATCAGTGCCACTAAATTGCTAGGCCCAAAAATGGAACTATAGCATCAGTGGCTATGGAAGTGGCTACCACAAGACATTTCACAGATGCAGCCTGCAGATTCTGTCTGCCATTATTATCTTCCAACAGAAATTATTCCATCTTTTGCTACCTAAAATTTGGTTCTACAAACTGTTGAAATGTTTTCTGGTTCTCAAAAAGCACCAAGGCAGTCTGATTCCACACCAGCGCAGCGTTGGTATATACAAGTGTCTTTGAGTAGAGCACTAGCAACATTTCCGGGCTGATTTGAAGCTGTTTCAGATGTTAACAACATATTCTTACTATATTTTATGTTGGCAAACTACTAGATTGATCACACAGCATATCAACACAGTACCTTTCCCTTCAGACCTACCTTGAAGATCCTGGCGTGTGGTGAAGCTCTCATACGTGGGCATCACAGGTCTCTCTTTGACAGGGGATCTTCTTGCCACACAGATGAGACATGACTGGAAATCTGCAGGTTTGAAAAAAAGGTTACATTGAAGAATACATCCTGCAATCTCATGGAACAGGGCAACAGGGACTGTGGACGAAGGGCTCTTATAGCTTCAGTACCCTTCAATATTGAAGCACCTCTAAATATAATGTAGTCAATATAGCATCAATGACAGTGTGTGAAAAACCGAATGTTATAGACATGCAAAAACTTATCAGTTATACTGGAATGTGTTAATCTGTACAGGTGTGTATAATAATGTGTGTGTGTGTGTCCCAGGTGTATCTTCATCCTCAACTGGGGCATCATATCTCCTACCCACATCATTTTACCAGCCTAGATGGAATACTACAGCAGCCTCAGCTTTACTCTAAGCCATTTTGTTAACCCTGTCTGTTCCACAACCTTAACATCAAACACACCCACAGCTTCACCTCAGCACTGAAATCAAACAGGACAACTGTGACCTCACCCCTGACATCGATGTCAGCACTACTCTGAGTCAGAGTCAATCTACACATCAACCTAAATCTCAGTCTCAACCTACAGCCTTCACTCTGTCCACCAGATATCCTCCTCTTGACGTGGGAGACACTGGCACAATATCTGGTTGTCAGACATCTAAAATTAGATTGGCAGACAGATTCTTTTCCCTAATGTGCATGTGTGTGTGATTAGATTAGATGGGAAGATGACAAAGTGCCACACACTAATTAGTCTCTTCCAGTGGATGGGAGGGAAAATAGAGAGAAGTGATGATGGAAGGAGGACAGGACACAAGAGACTGGGAGACCCAGGATGGTAAGAGTGATGGGAAAGTGACAAAAAGTCAAGACACAGACTGGGAGGAGGAGAAAAAAGAAAATAACAGTGAAAAGATGTGCACACGAGTGAAAGGGCCAAACTCACTCAGAAAAACACTGCCACATAGAGAGACAGAGAAATAACAAAAAAGGGACCAAATCAACGGAGACAGAAGAAGACTTGAAGGCAAGGACTGCAAATAGGAAGCAAGAAAAAAGGTATGAAAGAGTGAAAATGGAACATGAGAGGGTGAATCTTGGAAAATAAAAGAAGAAAAATTAAAGGACAGAAAAGAGAAAGCTACAACCATAGACAGGAAAGCCAAAAGTGACAAAAAGCAAAGGTATAATAACATAAGTAGAGAAAATACCTTCCCCCTCTTCTTTGATTGACTTCGGTTCAGAGACAGCAAAACACTGCATGGTCTCATACTTCTGTTGTGCCGCCTCCTGCTGTTCAGAGGCCAGCCGGGCTTCACCATCAGCATGAGGGTTGATCAACATACGACAGTTAAAGGTGTGGCTGTTCCTGTTGGACGAATCGCGATGATTGACTGAAAGACAGAGAGAGATACCAAAACAAAGAGGAGGCATCAGAAGATGTCAACATAAGCATGTTAAATAAAAAAGCTGGTGTTAAAATTTCCAACATAAACACTGCAGCATCAAACAAATTCATCAAAAGACATGTAAGCTACAAGAAAAGCTAATTTAGAAAAGCAGGAAATGCCCTTAATAGTAAACTACTAACCACAACCTATTACAAAACATGCAAAATGACCTTAAAACAATCACTTTTTCTGCTTCCTATCAAAACAGCAGAGTTGTAAGTTAGAAAGAAAGTGAAGATTCTTTTTCACTGCTGCCAAAGTCAACAACTTTCTCACCCAGGCTCTTGGGCAGGAGGTTTTTGATGAATTCAGTGTGATCTCCAACATGCAGAACACTGTAGACGCTGGTGTTCATCAGCTCCTCCTGCTGGTAGCGCAAATACTGACTGACATTCTCCGATACAAACACAATGTTGCCTTCCATGTTGACAACAAAGAAGAAGCCATCCAGGGCCTGAAGGTGGATGTGGAGACAGGATGAAGAAGACAAGTTAAAGAGACAAAAAAAAGAAAAGGAAAAAAAACGGAAAAGGGAAAGAAGACAAGTTGGAAGGCCAGGGTGAGACTTGTGTTGTAACTCCTCCAGTTAAGATTTAGATACCTAATAAAAATAAATGCTAATATGCAATTTTAAGTTGTCATTCTATAAATTCCAAAATACCAAGCATGATTCAAGGCACTGCAGCACACTGTGCAGCACAGTGACCACTGTGTATGATTTTACATGTACTTTTTCTTTCATTCCTCTCAATCCAGCATTTTCCACCTAAATATACAAACTGGGACTTTTTTCCTTTAGCATGCCCATGTTTACACAAGCCTATCCTGACACTGGTGCACAATAAAATGGAATAGAATATAATGGAAAAGGGTCTTGCTTGAATTCTGTTTATCTTTCAGACTCCAAGCAGACACCTCAGTGAGTGTTGCTACTGGTGAACTCTATATATAGTCTGTGTGTATGTGTGGCCAGACTCCTCCCCTCCTTTTCTAATCTGGCTTTTCACAAAGGTATTTATACCTCACTGGGTCCCATGTTATACGTCACCACATACTCGTGCATACACACACACACTCAAGTAAGCTGGATGACGGCATTACAGTTTGTCGGAGAAACTCTGATTGCTCTGTGTCACTGCAGAAAGATGCTCTAAATTGGTTTATGATGACAACACACATGAAACATTTGCAGCCATAATGAGGTCAGATCTTCTTTTCAGCATTTGCATTTCTGCCCTATTTCAACTTTGATGATAGCATCTGGAACAAGTGACAAGCTGTCATAATCATTTTCACATTCCATAAAATTATGTTGCACTGCCCTGTTTAGAAGCACTAGATTAGTGAATTGAAACTGTTCAGTTCCTCCCCCCAGTTTTGGCAGTTGTGAAGGTGTTACAGGTAACACCCCCCCAAAGACTTTTGGTTGAACCCACCTCCAGCATCATGGGCCCAAGAGTGTCTTTATCAATAACACCTTGCCCTGTGGATGAGACGTCCGCTTTCTGCACTTCCTCTGCATCGGCCACCGGAGCCTTTTCTGTAATAGACATGACAAATGGTCATCTCTAAGTCAAGAAAGGCCTTTTGTTTAATGGTCAGGCTGTATAAGATTTTCACTCTTCACGGCTATTGTAGGCAAAAAAATATTTACAATAAAGATATCTATAGAAAATTACAAATAAAAAAAATTTGTGTGGTCTTTTTTGGCTAATTCATCAAAATCGTAAAAACAATTAAACTCCAGCACATCTCACTTACTTACTGTTGACTCGCCTTCATATTTTCTTAATATTTTTACCTGTCACTCATACAGGTGTGCAGCGAGTCTGAAACTATAACTTTACAAAAATATACGAAAAGGACAAATAATAAATCAAATAATAATAACAACTATTATAGTTATCTTCAGTATAGTCCTATTGTGACACACCTAAACAATATAAAATTTATTGATAAAATACTACAAATAAAAAAGACCCTACATTCCTTTACCATCCAACAGAGGACAGAAGAGGGAAAAAAAATTGCACGACACACTTTAAGTAATTTAATGAAGGCATGACTCATTGATAATGGAGCATGTCAGAAACTAAGGCTCAGCATCAAAAGGAAAGCTTGTTTCCAATAAACCAGCTCACTGTATGTGTATCAGAGAAATGTGCTAATTTTCTTGGAAAACCGTCTTGTCAGACTGAAGCTTTCACTGTAGCTCTCCCTCTTAGTGGGTATTTTATTTTCGCAGAAAACACTGACAGTATTGTTTTTGTGATGATGAAGCCTTCGGGCAAACACACACCCACTCAGAGACTGTGTTTTTATATACACGAAGACCTTTCACACATTACATTCTTTGGCTAGTCCTTACTCTAACCTTGTGCTTATATAAACTCTAAACCAAAGTCTTCCAACAGCACGATGATGTGTAGGTTTCAGTGCCTGGGATGTCATGGGCAGCAGGTATCACTACACCAATGCTTTCTATATTTTACACTTTCATAGCTATATCAGACGCCAGTCTACGCTCTCCTCCCTGGTTGTACCACTGGACTGTTAAGCCTCCCATGGCCCCATTAGGCCACATAGCTGACATTCCTGTTGTGGGACCAGAGCTGTACAGAGTCATCAGCCTTAAACCCTGTCACTGTCGAGCCACTGGGGTGGCTCTGCAGTGTAGGTTGGAGGGTATTATAGTTATAGTCAGCATATTTTTTAAAAATCAATAAATATGTTACACTCCATTTGACACGATCGTATTTATGCACTCAGGTTTGGAGCCCAAATCCCAAATTTGCATGAAGAGGCAAAAGAGTAATTCTGCATACCACTGCCTATAAATTAAGCTTACATAATCAAAATAACTTTCAAGCATTATCTTTCAAGCTAAATATCACAGCAAAAAAAACCACCCAATACTGGCAGTCAAACTTGCATATGAATGACTTATTAACAACTTTGTACTATACATAATGCAGTTTGCAGTATTGACAAATGCACAGCTCATTAGATCTAAAGAGCTTTAGTCGAGCCAATACCTTAACCAGCAGTTTGAATAATGAGACAACTTCAGCTTTAACAAAGCAGAGTGAAAAAAAACAATCTATCTGCTATCAAGTGGGTGAGATGCCTTTTCTACATTAATATAAAATGTCTAATATGTGTGTATATATATTTTACTGTAAACAAAGCAGGCTGCAAAGGTTTCACATTTTTGATGGTCAATGTAGCAATTATTAGCTTTGAGAAAAGATGCATTGTCTTTATAGTTCAGCTATGTATTAGCTGCAGAAATTTCAAAACAACTTGGTGGACAAAGAATGATGATTGCACTCTTTTCAGTGCTAGTTTACACTTTAGTTTGGCATTTATAATTTAACACAAACCCATCCTCTACACTTGCTTATTCATTTTAGGTAGCTGGAACTTGAAACAATTAACTGGTTAATGGAGTAACAGACAGGAAATTAAGTGCCAACACAATCGATTGCTTACAGTAAGTCATTACTGTACATAAAAGATGGATGTCACCCACTGGTTAGTGAAATCCCCTTGCAGAGCCTCAAACAGAGTGTTTTTTTCATCACTGGTGTTTTTGCATCTGACTGAGAAACCAAGGACACTGTACACTCATATGGTAGTGCACGCTCACTACACAAATACTCATCTTCTAGAATTTCACCCTGCAGTAAGTGTAAATATGAGGTGTGAGCTAAATAACATAAACACACACCTTGTCACCTGACCACCATGAATGGATAAGTACATTGCTATTTTCTCATCTGTTTGTTTCCTGTGAGCTTTCCATCAGGTGACATTTTTTGTTTGAATTCAAAACTTTTGTGTGAAATCTACCTCAGCAGGTCAAAAACATGTAGACAATAGTGGCTTTCTGAAGTTGACCAGGCAGCTGTGTGACTTGTGTATTATGTGTCTGTATATGTGAGTGTGCTTATTCAGCTGTTGTTTGCAAACGCAAACAGCGCTACGACACATGGACACCAAGTGGCTGACCACAGGAACAAAAAGAGGAGAGGGGCCATGAGAAAATGAGTGATGCAGACAGGGAAGATAAGAGATAAAGATAAGGGAGGAGAGAGAAGTGGAAGTAGAGTAGATAAGACAGAGGTTGTGCAGGAGACATAAAAGATACAACAGGTTAACAGAAAGAGGAAAGGAAAGGAACAAAATTATAGAAGGATAAAAGAGTGGATGAAAGAAGGGAAGGAAAAAGGAGAGAAGAAAAATACAAGGAAAGGAAAGGAAAGGAAAGGACATAGTAGGATGAAGAAATGGGGGAAGAAGTGAGATGAGAGACGAAGAGAAATGTGGCATTAAAATGAAATGAAATTAAAAAGGCAGATTGTAGAAAGGTGCCATAATGATTAAAAAAGTAATGAGGAAAGACTGAGATGTGGTGAGAAGTGTTGGGAGATAAAGGAAGAGAGCTAAAGGGAAGAAGAGCAGGAGCTGAGGACATCGTGAGACTGAGATGAAGGCAGGTCTGCCCGCTTTCCTCTGGAGGCTTACATCATGTTGGTCAGTGTTACATAACAGCCCTGCCTCTGTCTGTCTCACCATCATCGCACACACATTGTCATTATTGAGCCTGCGTTTACACTCACATTTCCTCTTTCTGTGATGGTCTGTCGAGTCAACTGCAGGTCCCAGATGATGGGGACTTGTGATATACAGGATGGAGACAGAGTTTTTGACCAATTCAAGAAGGTGTTAAAGCCATGTTAAAAGACAGTTTTGAGTCGATAGTTGGTTAATAGCATGTGTGGTTTCTTTTGGTTCAAAGGGTAAAATTAGGTTGAGGTCACACATGATTTTTTTTTTTAAGTTGAACACATAAGGAGCTGCAGAAAGTCATTTCTATAATTACATGTTCAGTTTATGTACTTGCAGTGCTTAGATTGGTACAGATATAAGATTATTTGAGTCTTCACTTCCAACAGCAATGCTTTCCTCCGGCAGTTGTTCCATATTTGTGGTTGTGAGAACATGAATAGACTCTCTTTGATTATGAAACAGTCATCTGAGAAAACATGTTTGATGTTACTTCCTACTTTCGTTAGAAGGTGAACTTTTCTCAACTTCTCTTGACGCGTTAAAATAGATTCCTGAACAGATTCCTGTCCCCCCCCCAAAAAACAGCATTATTGTTAAAGTAAACACATTAACGTCAGCTGAAAATTAATAGTAACATAAAATAAAGTTTTCTGTTTGCGTTTGACAACTCAAACAAACTCAAACAAAAATGTTGTCTCTAACTGTTCCGTGATCCTGAGTTTGAAATATCTTCCAACACACAGTGCAGTTTGCTTCTTAAGCACTTCTAGGTACTGGTCTTAACCAAAAAGAGTAATTGTTATTCTTAAAACATTTATTGTTAAACTTGTATATTACCATTTCTGCTGGCAAGGTCTTTTTCATCATTGTCATCATCATATTCTTCTTCAGGGCTTCTGCCAGAAGTCTCTAAAGTGACTCCTACCAAGCCTCAGGGATTTTTTGGATGTTTTTTTTTTTTTATGGTAAATGGGCTGATTCTTATATAGCACTTTTCTACTCTATAAAGCACTCAAAGCGCTTTATACAACATGCCTCACACCTAAGTGCTTTCTAGCTAACATTCACACTCTGATGAAAGCATCAGAGAGCAACTTGGGGTTCAGAATCTTGCCCAAGGATACTTTGGCATGCAGACTGGAGCAG
>VUQS01047409.1:11000-25087 GCA_015108495.1 Heterochromis multidens
TTTTTTTTTTTTTTTTTTTTTTTTTTCTTCTGTGAAATCATTGTTTTGGCTCATTTAAAGATATTACCTTTAGAAAATTGTGGTGACCTAAACCAAACAAACAATACCTTGGAAAAAACAATTATTTGCAGCCCTGAAGTTTGTAACACTTCTATAATATTGGTTAATAACAATTTTCCCCAAGGTGAACTGCACATTGATTAGTTTGTCCAAACAGCAGTCCAGAACTCAACAATATTCAATTCATATCACATAAGCAATTGCTTAATAAAATAACTTAATTAATGGTGTTTTTAAACTGTGTCAATTAAATAACCGATTAAGTGAAAAATTTAATTATGGACAACACAGTACTTATTTTCTTTGGTTAGTTTCATTATAAATGTATTACTGATCTAGATGTACTTATATTGGATATTAATAAATGTCCAAATCCTGACAATAACTGCAGTAATCAATGCCATTTAACTAAAAGTTGAAGTATACAGTCACCCATGAGCCCTGTATTTTTACGGAGGACTAAGGAGTAAGAACTCTAAAAATAATAGCTATTGGTACTTTCATATATCTTACTGTAAATAATATAATTTATTTGAAAAAATATTGTACTTTATATTATTAAGCTCAAGCAGAACTATCAAAATATCACCTTTAAAATGGGTGTCTTGCTGGCAGGGAGCAGGGGGCCAGCAGGGGGTGCCAGTTCACTTCGTAATGGGCTCTGATCCTGAATCCCCTCTGTTACTATAGGGAATGTGGTCATAGTATTTGTCAACATGCTCATAATTTCAGAAGACAGAACTTGATTTCTGATCATTTTAACTTCATGTACTGGAACCACACTGCATTAGAAAAAAGAATCAAAGGAAGTTAATTGTTGCAGTTTTACTAAGTAAAAATGACACGTGTGTAGGCTATACTAACCAAACAAATCTTGTGCATGATTATTGGATGAACCATCACACTTAATAAATTAGCAAGGTGCTATTCTTGGCGTTTATGTGAGCCTTTATTAGCTGTCTGGCAAGGCTGTTACCAGGAGATAGTGTTGAAGCAGCTGTAGGAAAGCAGAGGTGAGCAGGACAAGCTGTAAATCTTCTTCAGGCCACAAAAGGGTTGGCTCACAGACCAAGTGACACAACTTCAAAGAGAACCCCTGTCTCCAAATGAGCTTGTTGCCTTCATTGATACAGGTTTAGCTTGGCCAGCTGTTTCAACTGTTTTGTTGTGAGTGTGTGAATGGATGGTGTGGGTGGTTTAGTCTGGAGATGGACATCATAAGGCCACCAACCAGGAGCAATGATTGACACCCTTTGGTTGAAGTTTGAAGTGTGTGTGTGTTTGTGTGTTTCTAGGCCCATCAAGAAGCAACAGTTTCCGTTTGTTTTCCTCACAAAATCAAACTCGGTAGAGAACTAAAATTGTTTCACAATAAAGCAGCAAGACAGAAAATTAATTAACTGTTTTGATTATGTTTCAGAAAAACAACTGCTGAATTCAGCTTCTCTAATATTTAATTTTACTGCTTTTTTTTGTGATATAGTAAATGAATATGTTGTGGACAGTTGGTCTGCCAAGTCAAAACATTTTGAGTATGTCATCTTTGAGAGTTGACAATTTATAAACCAAACAAACTAATTACTTAAAAACTGGCACATTTGATAACAAATAAACTGTCAGATAAACCTGCGGCCCATCTGGACAGGTAATATCATTAATAACATAATTTGTACGTTGTCAGAGCAACTTTTATCAGCTTGTTTTTCATAGATAAGCTATTGGTCACTAAAAAAAAGAATGTGAATCAATAACAACAGGCAAAAATACATATTGAATTTTACATTTATGAGACAAAACCTTATTTTGATTTTGGTTGCAGAACAAAATATATATATATATATATATATATATATATATATATATATATATATATATATATATACACACATATAGTTTTGTCACAATTTCTCTAGTGTTTGCATGGAGTAGATCTCTGGAAAACATGCTATTTCATTCTACAGTCTATTCTGCAGTCAATAAACCAAGGCTTTGACACAATCAGGCCATAGCAGATGACCATAAAACCTTTGCCCAGGGTACACCTGAGACTCCCTGAGCTTTATCATCTACAGCCATTCCACTGCTGTAAAAAGAAGGGGAAATAAACAGATAAATGACACTTAGGTGTGGCCTGATCTGTAAAAACAACAGCTTCAGTCAAGTAGACTCTTCATTTTTAAAAGAGAACACCAGATAACACTCCTGACCTGTCCATGTGTGAAGCTGATGGTAGTGTCCCCCACCCCCACTCCCACCACTACCTTTCTTGTTCATACCTCATACTTTTATTGTCCCAGTATCATAAAGCTGTGTCATGAAACAGTATTTTTCACATTTATCATCTGAAAGCATAAAATGTGATTGCACTTGTTGAAAGCTCAATCTGTCCTGTGGTATTTGATGGCTTACTTTAAACCAGAGTAAATCAGTTTTAACACTAATGGTGACTTTCTCTCTCTGCTGTATTTTTTAACAATAGTCATGGCAATTACCTATAGTGCAATAAATCAAAAGCTCCCATCTCCCATGAATTCTCTCCTGTTTCAAAAAGAAAAATGGCAATGCTTATGATCATTATGATTGCTCATGACCTAAACTTTAACCTGCTCTGGATGAAATTAGATACAAATTCTTTTAGGATGCAGCTATTAGCCCCAGTTAGTGATACCCTGGCAAGGAAGCAAATTCATTCCTATACTTCATCAGTCTTGTCAACAGAGCAGCTGCATAATGCACTGCAAAATTTTTCAATCTTGTGTTTCTGTGACAGTGTAATACTTCGCATGGAGGATGGAAAGCTTTGATGTATTCTAAACCGACAGATACAGCTCAGTTCTCTCTTCTTGTCAGGGGATGTTGCCCCCAGTTAGACTCTCTGGAAAATCTGTATGTCAGCCAATCAGTGATGAGCATCATCAACCCTAACAGTCTGGCCATCAGGCTGTCCAGACCTGATTCAGACTGACGGCATCTGTCTGTCTTAGCAGAAATCAGACATTGACCAGCATGATGAGACACAGTCAGCTACTGTAGATGTCTATGGCTAACCTTTAACACACCAACCCACTGCTCTGTTCTGCTTTAGCTTTGTTTGAAGCTATTTATTAACTTAGTTCTTGTTAGTTGTCTTGTTTTCTTATGAAATGCATGTGAATTCAGGAGAGACAAGCCTTGAAGGATACATTTCTTTCTGTCACATATCCATCATAACACTTCACCAGCTAACACTTTGAAGATCTTTAGATGGATTTATCATGAATCCATTTTCTCATATCCATTCTCCTTCTGCACTCTCTATATTTTGGTATTCCATTGCATCAGACATTTGCTTGACACACTCAATTTTTCTTTCCTGAGATGTCAGGCGCTGGGAGCAACCTTGACATATTAGGACATTAAATCTGAATCAGCACCTGTCGCCACCCTAAAGTGCTTCCACATTTCTCTGTTTTCTCAAGCACATCAAGGAAAATACAATTTCACCCGTAGTGTCTGTCACTGTCACATCCATTCTTGCAGACACTTCCATGTCTACCTTTCTCACCCCTTTGTTTTCTTTCGATATTCCACTCTTGTTTTATATGTACTTTAGTATTACAATGGTTTCTGTTCTTCTGCTGTTATTATTTCAGCTATTTGGCTTCTACCAAATAGCTAGTGTCTGTGGCAACTTGTTTAAGCCTTTGTACTGCATATCAAAATTGAATGTTTTCTCACAGTTATGTTGTTTGACATTAAGACTTGGACTTAGTTACATGAAATACCTTATTTTGTACAAAATGAAGGGTAAAATGGCCACTTTGTGTCTGTGTGTGTGCCACAATGTCCTACTTTCCTGCTAATGTTAATTTGCCAGAACTGAGGGCTACACTGAGCACCATAGATTAAACTTTATTCACTTTCTCATTCAACTCCTCTCCCCTCTCCTGCTCCCTGTGCTCTTGCATATCTCTTCTTATCTGCTCTCTACTCTGTTTTAGAGTAATTATTCCTCATTAATCTACAATAGCTCCCTACCAGTCTATTAATCCAAAGGTCTTGATGGTAGACAGTATAAAATGAGCTCTCCTATTTACTCAACATCATTATTCTCAGCATGTAAGGTGCTGAGGCAGCTGACTTCCACTGCAACCCCCACCCAACCTCTATATTAGCTTTATTAGTGACACAACATCTTTGTCTCATGACTTCTCCTTTTTGCTTTCATTTTTTTTAGTTGCCTTTTTCTTACTTTTTTTGTTTTTCACATGACTACTGTAGTCACAACTCCCTTTAAATGAATAATTCTGCCTCTTGGTAAAGTTTTTGAAAAAAACCAAACAAACAAACACTGTAACACTTCTGACTGAATTAGTGGTGATTGTACATGGTATAAAGTCATGTATTGTAAATTTTAGAATTACAGTAAAATTGGAAGTTCACTTCCTTCTATATTCACAGGAAGACACATATTAAAAACTGACAAAAATAACAAGCCAGGAATGACAGTATGCTTATAAGGCTGTCGTATCATGAAAAATTTGTTTTGTGATGTTGTGAAAACAGGTAATTATAAACCAATTATGTCTTATTATGGCATACTGAGTGGAAAAGGATGATATTAATTGGAGCACATAGGGAGGCTGAGGTGGATGGATGGGTCAGAACATTGCTTTACTTTACAGAACTTCTAATGGTATACAGTTTTTTGCTTTGATTTATTTTAACCAGAGACATTATATAAGAGAAATGAAACTCAAAGATTCCTGAATACAAATTTATAGAAGAAGTCTATGACCGCAATGACAGCAGTTGCCCCGTCCCTCCCTCAGAGAGCCAGTCAACCGCCAGAGTAGCTATGTGTAGCTATGAGTACTTATCATTTTTCTTGGCTTTCTATATCCATATCATTTTACTTTGGCATTTGTTCAGTGTTCAGTGGTGGAATGAACTTCATACAATGATCATATCAGCACTCTGGATTGAGTTGTTAATGACGCTGTGACGTTGTGTATAACTTGCATAAAAAATAGCTTTTAAAACCTTATTTTGGGGATAAAGATAACAAACCTTTGAAGCAGTTTTATTATATTTAACTGGTGATTCTATATGTACAGTTTTTATTTCCTGTTGACCATTAAAATTCATGTTCATTCATTTAGATCTGGGATTTCAGTAACTACCCAAATAACTGCTCACAGGCATAATCAAGATGGCTGGGGAATGGTGAAACTTGCTTCTTTCTTTTATCTATGACTGTTCCATACCTTTAACTGTGTGTTTATTATAATGATTATAGCAACAAACATACTACATTTAAACCCAAACCAGGTTCAAATACAGTACCCTAACTTAACTGGCCCAAGTTATCTGTGAATGTAAACCTATTCAAACAGAGGTGAAATATATATGTATTATATTTTGCTAATTTAGGAGACAATCTATATGTTGTCATTCTGATTGTATGCTAAGGAGAGCTGTACTCCTTGGATTATTTAAATTTCTGGTCTTATGTTATTACAAGTAAAATTCATAAACACCTATGTGTTTTGAACTTTTTCAATCATTTGACCAAAATTAGCCCTCACCTTTGGTCTTTAACCTCAGATGGAAGATGGATGGAAGCAAACAAGCTCATTGTAACAGACACAGGGCAAAAAGGGTCCGTGGGGACAGAAAGCTAGGGCACAAGGGACAGTCAAGGTCCAGATGTTGAGCTGTGTTTCTGGGCAGAATGCCCACTCCAGCTCTGGCCTCTCATAACACCCTTGCTAATGAATGACTATAAATATGTAATAAGGAGAAGGTTTTGGAGGCCTCTGTGTTAAATAGAAATGTTCTAAGTAATACCCAATACAGTAATATAGTTGATGTATTCTCCTCCTATATTGTGTTCTACATGAAGGTGATTTTTAAATTTATATTTATATGATTTATATGATTGATATGATTTATGATATGATTTGTGGTATGTAATAAGTAAACATTATCCAGGAGAAGATCAGTTTTCCTTGAAATATTCCTGAGAAAAGATGCACAGGAATGTAATTTCAGGGAGACTGGGCTCTACTGGGCCTTTTTTTTTTTTTTTTTAGCTTATCGTCCTGCCTTATAGGTCAGAATTTTAGGTTTTTAACGTTAATCCTTATAGAATGTTCAGCAGCTAAAGAGTTAGATTTTTTATTTTTTTTTATCTCCACCAGTTTCTGAAGAAGATCTCTAGCAAACCTTACAGAAAAAAGCATCGCTCTAAATGAGTGCTAAAGGCATGTTGTGTCTTGATAGAAATCTTTTGCTAATGTATTCATCATAAGAGCATAAGAAATCTTGTGGGACCAAATTTTTACTCCTGCTGGAATACGGGAATAACATTCCAGGAGGTGTCTTATGCACTAAATTTAATTTCAGCTTCTTTATCAAGAGTGACCAGATTTATTGTCACTCAGTTCTAAAGGCTGCTTACCTACTACCTGTCACACACAGAGGACATGGACATTAAGGAATAAAAAGCTGGTTGCCAGAAAGGTGGTTGCCAGATCTTACATGTTGGAATTTCTTACTAGCAGTTGGATCTGCAGCATATTTCGAGTCTCTGTAAGTAGATTTTCATATTTTTACAGGCCCAAATGGAATCCAGTGTCTGCCTGAAAGGAAGGCCGTTTTCAATTCTGTAATTCTATTTGGGAAATGATCAAAAGTAATAAAGTAAAACTACTTAACAGATTTGTCAAACCCTGTTTATAAAGTGTTTGTCATCATCCTCCTTATTGATTAGGACTTAATCTGACTAGTTAGTGTGGTTTTTGCACTTGCACCTAGATGATCCACCCTCTGAGAGGACCTCTGCTCACCAGGCCTAGCAGGCCGCTACTCCATCTACAAGTGGGTTTTTGCGATAAGCACAGAGCTCTGCTGCTAACACAGCCATCAGCTCGAGATCTGTCCATGCCCTCCAAGTGATCCTGGGTTAAATACAGCACACAGGCCAGCAAGGAAGATGAAAACACTTGCCAGCTCACCACAAAGAAATAGCTCACCCCTGCTATGCCACTCCATTTTCTCCAGCTGTATCAGAGCACTCTGGGAGAGCTGATTGCTGAATGGCTTGGCAGAGCTTTGGGTGTGTATGTGTCTTACTGTGTGTATCTGTCTGTCAGTGGTTGATGTCCCACTGCGCAAAGGAGTAAATCCTCTCATCTTTAACCAGGTTGACGTGCCAGCTCATCATTCTCTTTCATCAAGTCGTCTTCTTCAAGGCTCTCTCCTGTTGAACCCTCAACCTCCAGCTAAATGCTGTAGCATCTCTCTTCCTGTACGCTTTGCATTGTTTTTGAAGCCTAGAAAGTTGTCTGATGCTTGGTTTGCATTCTGTTTACTCATTAGTTAAAATCAGTGTCTTAAACCTTAATTTACCTTGTCTAGATAATTAAGTTGAGGGGAATGTCTCCTGTGTTAGTTTTTCTTTTTCCTTCCTGACAGGAATTTGAGACATTAATTATCCATAAGAGGTCACCTCCCTTAAGCTTTGCCGAGCTGAAACCTGCATCGTTTGTCAAAACCTGTCACAAACAATCACCTTCACTGTGCTTGGTGGGTGTGCCTGAGCCAGCCTGGTGAAATGATCCAGCAGCTACCTATCAGTCTCAACCGCACATAGCTCTCCGTACCTGCTCCCTAAGCTGCCAGATTTAAGGATTGGTCAGGACTTCATCGCTAGCCCAAGGGTGTTTGTACATCACTGTGCCAATGACAGGTTGTCCAGCCATTTCTGATTTGTCACTGGGCTCAGACCACAGACTGCAAAGTAGTGATATGGTGAATAGAGAACTGATATAACACCTTTAGGGCAGTTTGAGAGAATATGCAGCTGCTTTCCCAGGCATCTTTGCCTGCCTCTCATTGGATTATTGCAAAAGGAAAACTATGAAAAATATGTTCTTAAATGTTTCCAGACTAACTTGTACCTGCTCTTTTGTTTTGTTTGTTTTTTTTGCCTGCATGTTTTCAGGTCTACTGACTATGGCACAACCTATACCAAACTCAACCTGATGCCAGGGACGACCATTGTGGTGACAAGTTTCTACATTTGTCCGACCAACAAGAAAAAGGTTGGCAGATGCATTCAATTTTTTTCCAGGTTATGTTGTCCAATGTTAAAAGTATAAGTTGGAGATTTATATAAATATTTAAATCGTGAGACTAGAGAAAAATGTGTGATTTGTGATACTGATTAATTTAAGACTAAAGGTCTAATCCAGGGCTGTCAGACTCAGTTTCACCAAGGGCCACAATGGGAAATGGGGACCACTTTAAAGGCCAGACATATATAGTTTATTGACATGTTTTATTTTAATTCAGAAGAAATTAAACTATTGGTGTGTGTCCCATATAGTCTTATATACAGTCTGTGTCCCCAACAAATCAACAGAAATTAACAAATTGATTGACTATCACACCACTGAGTCTATGATGAAACTTGTCTTTACAGTCCCATCACTTGGAGAGTTGGCTCACAGAAACAATTTTCTGCTGTTGTTGTAGCTACATGCCTCTTATCAGCTCGCCGCTTGCTTATAGACTACATTCCCTGTTTCTGGCTGCATATTTCTGCTGGTGTGTGGTTTCAAAATGCAAACTATGCTGTATGAGATTGTCTCGTGGTGAATGAATACACCGGCCTAAGTAAAAAACATACTGACTTTAAAACCTCTCTTGAAGTTGTCTACCTTCACCATCAACTTTCCTTTATTGTGCCATTCTGTGTTAGATAGCTTGTTAGCTTGCAGGTAGAGTTAAGGTGTGCCTCTGATTAGTTTGGTTTGTACACGAGCACCAAAGCACAAACTTTGGAACCAAGGGAATCGTATAATGTCTGCAAGATGTCTTTTCAGAGGATGGTGGTTTATGTTGTTAACTTCTGGAACAAAGAAGTAGCACCAGAAGTTGAGATATTCTGACTTAGTCACAAATACACTATATGGACAGTAAGTATTGGACCACACCTCTTAATCTTTGCAGTTTGCCATTACAAACATTTGCAAAAGAGTGGGTCATGCTAGAGAGCTCACTGTTTCGAGCGTGGCACTATAATTGGATGCAACAAGTCAGTTTGTGAAATTTCTTCCCTCCTAGAGATTTCACGATCAGCTGTAAGTGGTATTAGTGCAAAGTGTAAGTGTTTATGAACCACACCAGCTCAGGCGCATAGTGCATAAAAGTTGTCAATGCTCTGCTCCCTCAATAACTGTAGTTTCATACCTTCTCTGTTATTAACATCAGCACAAAAACTGTGCGCTGGGAGCTTCATGGCATGGGGTTCTATGGCTGAGCAGCTCCTGTAGGTCTTATATGTTGGTAGCCCAATACTTTTGTCCTATACTGTATGAGTCACACCCCCTAGACCTCAATCCTTCAATTGTCATAATGTAAGGAGAGAACCTTTACAAAGGAGGCTTCGTTGTGTTTGTTTGTCTGTTTGTTAGCTTGCTCAAAAAGTTATAGATATATTTTTATGGAAATTTTATCAGGGGTAAACAAGTGGAACTTTAGGAAAGATTCTTTAAAAGATACGAATAAACTGTATATAAAAGACTGACTGAGCTACTGTGTTATCACCCCTTGGTTTTTTTATACTTCTGCCTTTTGAAGAAAATGCTAGAAAAATGTTAGCAGTCTAGCTACTGCCATGTTGGTTTTTTAAAGCCAAAAGTGACCATATTTGGATGAGAGGATGGAGTGCTAAGTTATCAGTTAGCAAAGCTGGTTACTGAGCTGCAACGCAAAGACACCCATACCTGCTTATTAATGGTAAGTAACAGACTAATAAAATACTACATCATATCTTCACAAATACACAAGAAATTAAAACATTTTCCTGATGTTCTCAAACTAATCCAGATCCTGGTATCCTTCTGAAGGCAAGGACTCAACTTGTTGTGTGGAGGGCATTTTCAGCCCATGCTCTTGTTTATTATTTGATCTTTTCTCAGAAAGACTCACATCTTATAAAGCTCTATATTCCCAGTTCAAAAACAGAAGCTTTCTATTGTAAGTTTGTACTTTCAAGCTGAATCCCTGATGACATCATTAGAGTTATTTTTATTGTTCCTTCAGACCATCAGAAGGCTTATACAACTACATAGTGATTCTCATGTGAAGTAAACTGAGTCTTATGTCTGAAAGTGGCACGATTCTTTAGGGATTGTAATTATGATTTCATTTTATTGCATGGAAGTTTAAGTACATGCTTCACACCAATCTACCATCCAGACCTTGGTGCTGTGTTTTTAGCATTGGTTCACACAGCGTATGATGCACTGCTTCCTATTTAGCACCAAACTTTGGCATTCACTGTAAGCTGTACCTTGCAGAATCCTCCAAAATGTATAATAATTAAAAAATAAATAAATAAATAAAATAAACTGATAGGAACTCCACCTTTCTTATTTGGCTCTAAGCCAGGGACACTGAGAATGAATGAGCTTAAAGCAATACATAGAATACAATGAACTGAATTGGAATTATCTCGTACAATAGATAAAATAAAATCCAACAGACATAATTGGAGAAATATAACCATATATACACACATTATAATCATGACTAATGTTTATGTGAACCAAACCACGAGCTTTATTTTTGCAACAGTGCAAAGATTAACGTGTGGTAATACTATATACTGTTATACTACAATTTTGTGATATTCTTACACTCTCTTGGTATTCTCTATAGCATGCCCATGAATTTCCAAAAGCAGGCATCCAATAAGCTCAAGTGAGAGTCAAGAGGTACAGTAGGTGACTTAAGCTGAGATACAACTGGACTCCCAACTGTGGAGGCCTATCTAATTGGTGGGCGTTATCGCCGGGGTCCAGGGTTCTTCCAATCAGTGGAGAGATGGAGGGAGATTAGATGCAGTCACTTTTCTCCCTTTCTGGTCTAGTCCTTACTCCAACTGTCTGCACAGGATCTGACATCTCATCTATTTCACACACACTCACAAACGCGCACACACACACACACACACACACACACACACACACACACACATTGAATAGAAGAGGGCCAGACAGAATGAGAGCATTTAATTGCATGGGGATGGAGTCATCTTCATTTCCCTTAGGGACAGAAAGACAGACGAGGGGATAAGAATGACTGGCGGTAAGAGTGTGTGGTGTCACAGTAAGATGTCTGGTAATGTGCAGGGGCTCAAGCTGCTGCTTAAACACACCTCCAGGCCTGACAAGAGGGGGGTGATGGAAACTCAGCTTCAGTGCTGCTTTCTGGAATCAGTGTGTGTGGGTATATATGTGGTGTTGTTGCAAGAGAAAGTGTTCTGTGAAAGGCAGTGGATGGCAGAACTGTAGTTTGATGCATGATCATGAGAAGAATATTATTAAGCAGACACATCTTTCCTTCCTTCTTTTTAGCATCCAATTAGTGAGTGATCGCACTCGTAAGGTGCCCCCAAACACAAATAAAAACACACACTTTGATCAATACTGCTAATCACATCAGAAAACAGCAAACAAGCAGGTCTGTAAGCTCTGTGTGGGGATTACACAGAGTGAAGGGATCACATAGAAAAGGTGTGTGAGGGGTCTTGGGTAATCAATACGACTTGAGGCAATTAGAGAGAGGTGAGTCTTCAGACGTAGACAATGTCATCCTGTCTTTCTCCCTTTCCCTCTCTTCATTGAGAGCTCCATTAAATATCCGCTCAAGGCCCTTTATAGAAGAGGGCTCCCAAGGACCCCTGACACGTTTCAACACCAGTAGAGTTGTAAATAAACTTTGAGACTAGAGGCTCAACACACTATCCCTTAGCAATTTTCTGTTGTCTCCAGAGGGCTGTCAGCAAGTTTTGCAGAAGTCCATTTTCTTGTTGTTGAGTATTAGCTTATACTTGAAAGTTCAAGTATAAGCTAATACTGAATTTAAACCCAAATGCTTCTTTCTAGTGGTACTTATCTGTTGGACCTCTGCCAGCACATCATCATGGAGTTTGTTTGTTTTATTTCTTACAATTCTTTTGTTCCTTCCTAGGAAATTTAAACAGCTTTTTTTTTTTGTTTACAGTGGTATCATTTTCGACCTAACCTAAAATCATAAACTCACTTGGTGTTTAGTGCAGTTTGAGACAAAGACACTAAGGGAGAGTATTTGGTCAAAAACAATCTATCTAGAGGGAATAACACTCACAAGGTTTATGTTTGTTGAACCTGTGGAATGATTATGCAGCTTGTCCCATTTCAGCCACCAAACACTGTTTGATAAATGCCCCATTGGAGAATGACTTACTGTTTTTTTTGGATTGTGTGGACAATCAGACAAATTTGCTTTGTTGCTTTTATTTTGAAGGTGCTCTTTCGTTTTTAAATTTACACACATACATGTGCCTAAGCGAATGCTGCTCCACTGTAAATGCATTTAGAGAGATATGAGTTTGCTAGCCCTGAAATATGTCAGCTCACACTAAAAAAAGAAAGACTAATGCAGAATGTAGAATTGTTAACAAGACATGGACTTCTAAGTATGTGTTTGCTGAAGTCAGAGGTAAAGTCGTGTGATTGGTTTGTGGAGAGCAGATTGCTGTGTTTTAGGATTACAATTTGAATCACCATTACAAGACTAAACATTCAGAGAAATACAAGAACTTGACGGAAGCTAGAATGGACATCTGAGCCTTTCTTAGCAAAGCTCCAAAAACAAAAAGAACTTTTTACCAAGCTTTACACATCCAGGGATGGAGCAGTCATGATCAGCTTTGTGATTTCCCATAAAATTGCAAAAAATAGTAAGCCATCCTCTGATGGGGTGTTAATCAAAAAGTGTTTGATGGACTCTGCCGTTCTAATATGCCCTAAGAAAAAAGAAGCATTTGAAAATTTGCCTCTCTCGAGGCAAACCAAATCAAGACGGATCAAAGACATTGCAGGAAATCTGGAGATTCAGTTGAAAGTTAGTATCACTACTGATTTTTTTATTCTTCCTCACAAAGGAGAACTTTCCACACATAGGGAGACATGCTCAGAAGATGTTGGCTCTCTTTGGATCTACCTTCATATGTGAACAAACATCTCAGTGATGAAGTTTAACAAATCCAGATACAGATCTTCTCTCAGTGATAATCACCTGTCTGCTGTCCTTCACATTTCCACCTTAGATATTGAACCTAACATTAATGCACCTGTTCAAGCCCAAAACACACTAGATTTCTCTCACTGAACAAGAAAAAAGAACTGAAAAACTGCAGATAAAGTAATAAAACTACAAACAAAATAGCAATAACAGTTTGTATAAAGTTGAAGTTTTGCAAAAACATGAACATTTTGTTTACAATTGTTTTTGGGATTGCTGATTAAATAGTGATAAAATGTTGGCATTTTTTTAGCATTTATATTTCCCCTTTTCATTGCCTAATTGTAAATACTAATCTACTCTTATTAATAGCAGTTTATAAAAGGATAAACTTAATATTGAGCAGAATGAGTTGCGCTTATTGCTGTGGTCCTCCACAACAGTCCCAGTTTCTCATGTAGCCCATTTGGAAAATTAATAGCCCACCCCTGCATTGGATAAGATAAGAATGGTATATAAGAATGCTAGATAAAAAAAAGCACTTGTATGAATGTGTGTGATTGGGTGAGTGAGGCTTGTAAAGTGCTCAATTAGAGTAAAAAAGCCCTGTGTAAGTACCATTCCATTTACCAATAATGGCAGCTGAAAATTAACATTCATAAGCAGTAACTAGGCTGGACTGTTGTCGCTCATTATTATCAGGCTGTCATAAAAACTCCCTGAAAAGCCTTCAGTTGATCCAAAATGCTGCAGCAAGAGTACTGACAGGGACTAGAAAGAGAGAGCATATTTCTCCCATATTGGCTTCATTTCATTGGCTCCCTGTTAAATCCAGAATTGAATTTAAAATCCTTCCCCTTACATACAAGGTCTTGAATAATCAGCCCCCCCATCTTATCTTAAAGACCTCATAGTACCATATCACCCCAATAGAGCACTTCGCTCTCAGACTGCTGGCTTACTTGTGG
>VUQS01047413.1:0-15715 GCA_015108495.1 Heterochromis multidens
ATTTCTGCCAAAAATCATTCTGAAAATAAAAAAAAAAAAAAAAAGATTAATCAATATGGTCATCTCTATTAATTCTTATTTAATGACCCTACCCAACAGCATCACTTAACTGTAGCTGGGATGTTTTCAAACACCTCTCTTGCTTCCTCATAATTGCAGACTTCTTCATAACACTCCCTTTCCAAATTACCAGGTACGAACATTTCAAAGTCAAACCGGTTGAACAGCAGGTGGCGACCCAGGAAAGAATTGGCGTCCCCCTCATCTACAAACACTGGGCGTAAAGCAAAGAGATAAATTACAGGTAAACTTAAATATCGCGATGTGTAAAGCGAACTCACTTAGTGAAATGCTTAAAAAAAAATCGTACCTTTGTCTTGTGATTCTTCATTTTCGGAAAGTAACCTCCTTACACAGGCCAGATCTCCACAGGTCAACAATTGAAAAAGAACGAACAGACGAGGCAACATTCTCATGAGCGCATCTGCGCACGGATAATCGTAGGATATTAACTAGAACTATACAAGGCAGAATATAATCAACAACGATCCTGCGTCGTGAAATTACTGTGTGTACACTTTAACTCCTCAGTACCGTATTTCTGTAATCTACATTATACCACATAAAGTCGGACAGAGTTGAGCGTCAACAAAATGAAACCTATCCAAAGGAGCGTCAGGTGTTCCAGGCTCGGCGCTGATAAGATGAGTCAGGAAACGTTCAGCGATAGTCACAAACAGCGCCTGACTTTGTTGAGGTCCTCCGGCAAGCTAGAATTTGGTTCATTTTTCTTTTAGTAATATATATATACAGTCATTTGAAGGATGAAGTCGTTTCCGAGTCAATTAAGAAAGTTCCGGTAGCGTAAAAAAAGTATTTGTTTACTCCAAACAGATGTCCTCAGCTACTTCCGAACTACCTGCGCAGTGGAGCAATCTATCACGTTTACCTGGGCAGACTCGACCAATCTATCACATTTACCTGGGTTATATGATAAATATATAGGTAAAAGTGGACGCTAGGTGGCAGCGGAAACCAGTATTTAAAAGAATCCTCGGTGTCAGATACCACATTACGCCACCCAATGAAAAATAGTTTTGGGGACTTTTCTTCTAAGCAACAATCAACTTGCTGTTGACATACTTTTTAAAATATTTATTTAATCACTTGCATCTCACTTGTATCTAATTGTAATTGTACTGTATCTAATTTAACTGAAATCATCTAAATGGTAAAGAGCCTCAGCCTTAAAAAGATCAATCAATGGCTCTACCATTATATATCTATACATGTATTGTATGAGCAATAAACACATTTAAATGCTCCTATGCAGGATGATCTCATAAAGATACCTATTAAATACAGGTGTTATACTTCCATCTCAGGCACTCACATCTTGGTTTCAAGAGTTCTCTCACATAAACTCTGATTTACTGGGGTCATTTTACTTTGTGACCTTTTAAAGGGACAAATGTATAAACTTTACCTGAACATCTGAACTGCTTCAGTCTGTCTCATGTTTACTGTGTTGAATCTTCACTCCAAATGGTTGGGAACAAATTACCTTTCTAACACAATGCTATCTTTTTGGATCTCTGCATCAGGCCTCTTTTAAAAGCACTAAACTCTGTCTCATGAGATCTCTCAGTAGCTTAGGAAGTGACTACACTACACCACTAAACACAAGCCTTGTATGGGAAATGTTGTGTAATGGTGTCTGGAGTCATTTTTGTGAAGAAGAGGCATGTGGGTTACACCAAAATTTTGTCTTTTCCAGTGCAAATAATAGTTACTATAGCAACCTTAGAGACAAAAACGGGAAAACATGCAGCATCATCATAGTAATAGGAGGACACATTTAAAGATGAATGTGTTTGTTTTTTTTTTTCTTTCTTGTTTTGCCTTGCAAACCACATTGTATAATAGGGTTTATGCTTCACACTCTCCATGTAAACATCTGTCTCAGAGCATCTGGGCCTCTTAGTCAGTATTTATGTAAAGCAGAGATAGGATGCAACAGAACATTATCTTGCAGCCTACTGGATGGTGCTAATTGAAGGGCAGTGAGAGCCCCTCTGTTGTACTAGGCTGCATCTCTGGATACTGTCAGACTCTTAGATTTCCCCAGAGGAATGTCAGTCCAAAGAAAAGGGGTGAAGGAAATGATATATTCCAGACTTTAGCTAATGTGTGATGTCAGAGAACATTGCCATCTTAGACCATATATTATAAAAATTCAAGGTATAAAGATTAATCCCTCTTACTATGTGTCTCAGTTCATTTTGGAACCTTCTGAGCCGATAGTAGCAGTGAATAGCCACGAGTGGTAATATAGGTCATTTTACTAAACTAAGATTAGTTTAAAGTTCCATCCACCCATCCATTCTCTTCCGCTTATCCAATTAAGGGTCGCGGTGGGGCTGGAGCTTATCCCACCTGCCATAGGGCGAGAGGCGGGGTACAACCTGGACAGGTCGCCAGGCTAAGTTCCATTAGCAAAATGCATGTTGTCTCTAATATCACAATTAATGAGTATTAATACTAATGCTTCAATGTATAAACAACATGGCACAGTTGTAGATGGTAGAGATGAAACTTTTTTTTTTTACAATTAGCTGTAGTTCAGTTAGTCACACGAGGTTAGGGCCTTTCCAAAACATCACAAGTGTGTTCTCTTTGGTGGAACTTCTAATATTGCTTAAAGATTGCTGCAAGCAACCCATGGGGTTCTGAAACTGGACAAACTAAATAACTTGCAATTTGTAAGGGGGAAAGGAAACCACCACATATTTCTTAAACAGTGCATTTTTAAAACTTATATATGTTCTGTTTCTTTTAATGTGAAACTAATGATTGTCAATAGCAATAAATAAACCAAAATACCACCAAAATATAGTGACATAAAAGGATAAACAACTCAAAACTGTAAGTGCAGTACTAGAGTAAACCTTACATATTTTTGTCCACCTCTGATAACCTGAGCTGTGATGTGCAAAAGAGGCCAATTTAGCAGTTCAGCTCCCAAATGGAATAAGAAGTAAATTTATTTCCGTCACTGAAATAATCAAAACGGTCTCCATCTAACAACAAGTGGTCATGCTGCTTGCACTTGCACCAACCACAGTACACAGCATTTAGATATAGGTCTCTCAAGACAAGTGCAAAATTGTTGCTTAAATCCAGTGAGGCAAGAAGAGAGGGGGACCACTACCCAGAATGGTAAAACTATCTGAGAAGCAACTGCTTGCTGAAAATGGAGTTGTAGATATAAGGCTTTGCACACATTCTGTTATTTAATCTGCTCTGTGCTCCACCTTGCGGGTGGCTGTGCTTCTGAGAAGGTGTTTTGTGATTTACACCCTGTGATAAGAACAGGGGATGCTGCTCCCTGTGGGCAGCTAGACAGAAGTGAGCAGTGAGCCTTAGCAGACCTCTGGTATGATAGGAAAAAAAGTGTACTATAGCAATAAATGTATACATCTATGCCCGTTTAATCTTAGTAAAACATTTTAGTAGCAGGACTGAAAGGGCTAATATTACAGAATCAGAGGCAGTCCAATACAAAAAGTAAACAGCTTGAGCTGTAGGTTTAGCTGTCAAAGAAAAAGCGGTGTGGATTAGGGGTGGAGATTCCAGGGTGCAATGTCAGTACTCTGCACTTTGTCAGTTTGTGCTGATTTAATCATAGTCCCAGAGGGAGAGAACACCAAAGAAATCCTTTTACACCTAATGCCTAGGCTATACATCATTAGATTTCACACATCTTGATGCTCTTGAGTGGTGCCTGAAAACAGATTATTGTGCTAAAGAAATGTCAGTTTACTTTATAATCAATAGGCAGAGCCAAAGAAACCTAACAGAAAAACTTACAAGCTCTTGTTTTTCCACTTTTCAGATGCACTAACACAATGTGTCATGCTGACTGCAGCTGAAAAATATCTATTAGCCCAATAGACAGTTTCAGAGTTGCAGAGGCAGTGAATCAGCCGATGCCACAAGTGTTGATGTTACAGTAATGCAACTCTGACCTCAACAGACAGGGTCATCCTAAGTTCACACTACCATTGTCACCTCTCATGCGTTCACACACAACTGACCCTCCTCTTGAGAGCCATTTCTCACCCCAAGCCTCAGCTCATCTGGTATACCAGCATGCTTACCTTTAACTGAAACCAGATGTTGAGACCCACTAGAGGATGAGCCCCAATTAAAGTCACTGTACGGCTTTGTGAGATAATTATGTGGGGTAGTTGTCTAAAAAGATTGATTACTGTATATGTATTATCCATTAATGGCCCAGTAATGTACATGAAATCCAGTTTGTTTTGTGCATTAATGGAAAAAAAAAAACATTAAGACAAAAAGAGCAAACACAGTTGACTGTCACTGTTCTTTTATTGGATGAATAAAAAACCGACCATTGCAGTCTGGGAATTTGGAAAGCACTAAGAACCAGTCTAAACAGTTGGGATAAGGTGGGATTAAGCAGAAGGTGACAGGGCTTGCAGACTGGTCTTGACGGCTGCTAGATTGGCCTTCCAGGAGCTGAGGCTGTCATACAGCTGCTGCCACTGCTGTTTGCCAAAGGTGCGGTGTGTGCTGTGGCTGAAAGGGTGGAGACAGAAAAGCAAGAATGTTAAAACATCAAAAAATGTCACAGGTCAAGGTCATAGACAGAGCTAGAGTAAATGTGCTATGCAAAACTAATGACACTCCCCTATAGTCTGGTTTAAAACCAGATTAAACACTCAAAAGGAGGCAGAATAGAATTTTAAAAAACAAAACAAAAAACACTGTGACATTGTGACATGATGTCATTCTGGAGACTTTAACAAACAAATTCCACAGTAAGATCAAACCACAGACTGACTGATTAGACAATTGTTGCAGCCTCCAACTGGCATATCATAACAATAAGAAAACAATCCCAATTAAAGAAGATGGAAAAAAAAAGGCTCACAAAAGACAAAGTGAGAACTTCTTGAATGTAAACCTGAAGTTTAGTATATCAACAAAACTGCAGTTCTCTTAAGTTGTTTCACTTCCACCCCAGCAGAAACACTTTTGAAACCAGTGAGAAGGTGAAAAGGTAAAAAAGAATACCCAAGTACTGAGATCAGAGTTATTATAGTTTTGTATTTTCTAATTAGTTTGAATTTTTAATACGTTTAAACTTTTTGCTTTTAATTCAGTTTAGTTTCAGTTAGTTTCCCGAGTGGGTTTGCTCGTTTCACTTTTGTTTTGACTGTTTGAAAATGTTTAGTTTTAGTTTCTATTAGTTTCAATCTTAGTTTTAGTCTTTATTAATTATTATTATTATTATTGGAGGGCATATGTCAGAGGTGAGATTTAGGAAAATCAGTACAGGTATTACAATAAAAACACAGAACTTGTTGAAAGCAGCTGAATCACAGTCTTGTAGACATCCAAAGTCGCAACAAATACGCCCATCAAAGCCTCATAAGGCAAGATTTGATAAAATTTTTACCAAACTAACAAACACTAAAACTAAGGCTATTTCCTCTCTCTCTCTATATATATATATATATATTTTTTTTTTTTGTTTGTTTGTTTTTGTTTGTTTTTTTGTTTTCCAAGTTCACAAAATTGTTTCAGTCAGTTGAAATTTTTGTAAAGGTCTAGTTTTTATTTTAGTTATCTAAAATGTTTTTTTTTACATCTAGTTTTATTTTTTAGTTTAGTTTTAGTTAACTATAACCTTGCAAGAGATATATTATATTATATAATAACAATAAAATAATGATGCATTATACTTAACACAGTGTAGACTGTAGCAAAGATCAATGTATAATGACCTAATGAGGGCACTTACCTCACAACAACTTTTCGTTGTGTTTGGTCGATTTTGCAGTATACCATTTTGGTCCGAACAGCTAAAATGAAAAAGCACATGAGAGGTGATTAAAGGACAGCAAGAGTTATGACATAAGGCAATAGGTTTGTTGTAGAAAATCAGAAAATAAGTGGTTGCTACACAGCAAATGCTAGTTAGATTTCAAACTGACCTGATCCCAACTTGCTCTGACATAAAACAACTGGAGGTAAGAATAACATCACAAAAACACAGCTGGAGTTGTATGGCAGGAAACCCCCAGCACTCTAAAAATCTAACAGCTGACTGGTTGAAAACTTAACCTCATAAAAGGTTTTAATTTTCTGTTTAAGTGGGAAGATTTTACACTTTGTAACAAAATAAATGTTGTGTCTGATGGTAACTTATTAGAGAGGCTGAATATTTGACTTGTATTATGGGTCAGTTTCACAGAAAGGATTACTTTTACTGTACTATCTTTTACACTCAGTTCATGTATGCCATTTTTTTCCCCTTTTATTAAATTATGTTTTCAGTATCTGGTTTGGGTTTGACAGATCAAAATCTATCCAATAGATTTACAGCAGCGATGTAATGCTTTTTACAAGAATTCTAACTTGTCTTAATTTATTACTGAATAATAAAATGTAAAATCGGCACTAAACCAGAAAAAAGGGACAACGCATTTTAATAGGCTACCCTGCTTACTGATGAACAAACAACTGTTGCAGACAAAGTCCAACTGGTCCTATAACATTTATTAAAATGGCTTCGCATCTAATAGGATGTGACCTCTGTGACTTACTGTTGTTCAATCACTTTCCTTTTCACTGCTTTCTGTTGTGAGAAACTATGGGAATGTTGGAAGGAGGAGTATGGCAAGAACTGTTCGTACCGTCAATGACAAAAGCCTCAACGTCATCAGCCCCAATCTGCAGTTCCTGCTGCATGGTGTCAAAGGAGATCTCCTTGAATTCCACCGCCATGCCCATGAATGTCAGCAGACGCATCTTGGCCATGTTTTGCTCATGAGAGAGGCCTGGAAAGCAACATGCAGGGATCATTAAGCACAAAACAGTCACAGTCAATTAGTCTTGACTCAGGGAGTTTCCCTGTATTAATTGTTTCTAGATTTAGGAGACTGCAGTAAGGGAATCTACTCATTAACACAAACATCATTCCACAGGGTCTGTTTTGAGAGTCCATCCTACACAAGATTTTAATTACACTTAAACCTTTAGTGGTGAGAAGATAACACCGTGAACACGCATTTTTGTAGTGCTGACACAGTACAAGATTGTGTGAGAAACACTAGCTCCTTAAGGCACAAAAGATACTCAGCTACACAGAAACTATAAAAAAAAACCAAAAAAAAAAAAAACTCCTGCCATGCATTTATAACACATATAATTAATAATCTTTCCATTTATTACTTTGTATTCTAGTTTCCTTTTGCATTTAAACATGGCATGTGTTTGACACCTCACATTACGGCTACTTACCAAGAGAATCAATGAAGTCTTTGTTATTCTGGTAAAATTTGACATATGCTGCTAATTTGGCGCTCACAAAGATGGTTAATAGCTGAAAAAAAAAAGACAAAGAAGAGGGTCAAATGTCACTGTATGATTGTACAATCAGCTTGAATGTTGTTTTATTCACACGAGTTGTTATAATAATCTACTTCAGACTAACAGACCTCACACTAGCCTTTTGCTGGAAACTGCAGACACACCCTGAATATTTTTTTCATTGACTCAACACACTCAGGTGGAAATGTACTAGATTCCTCAAGAGCATAATCCAAACCTAAAACCAGTCTTGTGTTTTATATTGAGTTGTACTGTCAGTGGCAAAACATGTTAAAAATGCATTTGTTTGATGCTTGATGTGCTTTGTGGACTATGGAAGGCACATTCACATTCATTAGTTACCTGATGACGGTTAGCAGGGTTGATGTTTCCATTTTTATTTAATAAGACTTAAAAAAAAAAAAAACAACAACAAAAAATTAACTATAAATGCATTGCACAATCTTTAGCACTTACATCATGGATGAGTTCTCCCTCCAAGAAGCGAACAGGTTTCAGTGTGAGCAGGTGGTCAAACAGGAAAGTGTTGGGATCTTTGAGAGCACGGACGATACATCTAAGAGAAGGAACAACGATACGTTAATGTCTGCGTGAGGAGCAGAATGCTGAGGCGTAATCACAAATGTTCAACAAGTTCTTCAAACTTACCTGTGGGCATCAACACGTGCTTGTGAAGCATTGTCTTCTGTGTAACTTCCAAGTAGCTCAACCATCACTTTTGCTGCAGCCTCACTGTGAAATAAGTAATTACATGGTTGAAAATGCTTGTACTGAGATATTCCATACAATCTTATGTCCATTCGTATGTTTATGAATAATTTTTTTTTTTTATTTTGGCCCCCTTTTTTTTTTTTATTAAAACTATCTGTACACACAGAAACCCTATATGGAGTTACCTTTTTTTGCAGTCAACCAATGCTTCATACACCAGCCTCAAAAGTGTGTGCTTCTTCTCTGTGTTTAGGTTCCAGTCAATAATCCACTTGCGCACCTGATCATGGGCACAAATATATATCATAAATCAATTATAAAGGGAAAAAAATGCAGAAACAGGTGACAAAGAGTTGTTTTGTTTTTTTTCACAGTCATTTTGGTTAATCACGGTGAATGAATATACCTGATCAAGGTCAGTTGGGATGAAGGATATGGCGTTACAGGTGGCGGCCACTTTGATGAGGCTGCAGAAGACTGTGTACCTCACAGGAGTATTCTCATCCATGCCATGGAACAGGTTACTCAGCCTGTGACACCACAATATAAATAAGATTATGTGTTTGCAATGAACCACCCTGTTCTTTTGGAAAGACTTGAGGGAAAAAGACCTGATAGGACTCACAGCTGCATTCTGAGGGAGGGTCTCTCTCCTTCGCGGAACTTCACAAGCTTCTCACATAGGCTTTCAATGAGAGCTTCCTGCTTATCTGTCTCCAGGATCAACAGCAGAGATACGATGCTGTTCATCACGCTCTCGACATCTGCAGAGAGATAGAGGGCCATGAGTAATAAGACACTGCTATCCCCTTTCGTGGCATTCATCATGAATGGTACATTTAACAAGACAGCAGATGTAATCAGACTAGGGAACTTATAAAAACATTTTTGTACACAAATTGAATCTACCGCTGAAGTGGATCTAATGTCAGACTCGGACACTTAGAAAATAAACTCTCATACAACGTGAGAATGTAATCGAACTGTTCATCAGAGGGAAAGTGTGATTTTTAGGACACTCAAGCCTAACGTTAGCTTATAATCAGCTGTTGCTGTTGTTTATTTGGCTTGTTGTCAGCTGTCCAGAGACATGACGGTGTGATCTGCTGACAATAAGTAACTGCAATAATACCGGGAAAAAAATATACACAATATTTATGTTTGTTTTCCTAAATTAGAGCCCCGACTTCGGTTCAGGAGATGAGGCTCGAGATGAGGAGGACAAGGATGAGGCGGAAATGAGCGAGGAGAGAATCCTGGTGGAGGAGGCAGATGAAGAGGAGGAGGAGAAAGAGATAAGTCTAGTTCTAAAAAAAACAACAAAAAAAAAATGACACTGTTCAATTTATGAAAACTCACTGCTGATTAAAAAGAAGCTGCGATTTTCTTCATCACCTACCTTTATCATCGTCCTTAAGGCAGACGTCACACGCCTCGATGATCTGAGCCAGATCTACATGAAGTCCACCTTCAGCATTCTCCTCTGAGATTTCAGCTCCTTTAGACTTGATATAGGCTCTCAGCTCTGAAGCCTGCAGTACAAAATAAATGGATATTAAAAACGACACACAGTAAATACAGTACATTTTATAACACATTTGTAGTTAAACATAAGCCAGCAGAACAAAAGGTGCCAAGTTACGCGCTTGCATCACAGTGGACATTATATTAAATAAATAAATGTTTGAAAGATTTTATGTATCTATACTGTTACATCTCTTTGTTCTGGCTGACGAAAATATGAACTACAGACATCGAGGGGACAGCAACAGGCAGCTGTTGGAGTAAAGTTACCCTCTGGCTATACCCAGCCTGCAGGACTGTTATTGTTTTTTACGCCTTTGTTTATTTAGATGTGTGGCTAAGCAGCTAGCACTCTTTGCTATTGTTACACCTTTAAAGAAACGTGCGACACCCTGAGCCCCAAACACAAGGAGCTTAAAGTATATCTATTGAGTTACATACAAGAAAATATAGATGTCAAGTTATTTAATATGTTTACTCAAAATGTTCAGCCTCACATAATCTTAACAATCAGCGTGCAGCTATCAGCTGCTACGACCAACGGTTAGCATATCAGCTAGCTACATGCTAAATTATTTGGTTGGATTTCATTTAGCGACTCATCCGCGACCATATAACACTTATACATAGATACATACATAAAACTACATCGATCGTACCTGATCTTCTTCCGTTATGTCGATAAATGCTGGTACGCTCATTGTTTTTGTGATGTTGTGAGCCTAGATGATGAAATCCACGCCCGCACCACTACTGAGCTCTGACCGGAAAAGAACAAGGAGACCGTGCCGGCGACAAAATTGCTCTTCCGGGTCATGTTGTTAAAGCCACAGTAGCCTGAACCGAAGGCTGTTTGGTGCTTGTGTAGTAACATAAGTGCATCTCTCCATATTGCTACTTTTAAAGACTCTGAGCAACACTATTAAGGTCACGGATTACACCGTACTCTGATTCGTGTCCGTAATGGTCTATATATTGTGCAGCCTCATTCCTTCAGGGCTCAGACTCCTAAATTTTATTTGTCACCTAGACTTCCTCCGACTTTCATTCCCTCTGATTTATATATCTAATTCCTCTCCTCTCTAGAGGATTATCCCTGGATGTCTTGGATGAGAGGTGAACCTGAACCCCATGAGAGGTTATCTGATTGAGCCCTAGTCCATCTTTGTGGACCACCATGGAAGGCCAAGAGCTCTCCAACCAGTGTCAGAGGGCAACTCTCTTACACTATACACCCGCTGACCTGTGGGTCCACGTGTTGGCCCCTTATACCATGTGGGATCCTGTGTATTGTTATCATGGCAGGTCACTTGGTGATTGAGGTGAAGAGGGTAAGTGCAGCAGGAGGTCACGCTGAAACTATGGAGTCGGGTTACTGACATTTAAGCACAGGGTGAAGACACTGTGGAGTCTTATTCATTTCCAAGCTCCAATACTCACCCTTCAGCTGCCATCAAGATCTGTGCATTTTTCAAGGAATCAAAAACTATGGAAACCCATGAGACTACGTCATCACTGGCTTGTAGTCAGTTATTTCTCATAGCACTTACAGAAAGGGAACTCTGTTGCATTAAGGATAAACACCTTAAAATAGTCTACTGAGGGGAAATGGCTGAAGGAGCGTTTCATCATAGTGCTCGTATGGTGCGTCATTCTGTTGGGAAGGCAAGCGCCTGGTACCAAATCCCAGCTTCACTCTCTCCCTGCCCCTGTGAGCTGTCATGGCAAAGAATTTACAGCCGTTTCTCCACAAGTGTGCTTGTGTAACTCTGAAGCTTTCATTATCTGATTAACAGCTATTGTCAAGTGCCTGGTGTATTTCAAGTCCAGAATAAGAGTTTGGGGGGCTTTGAAGCTCCAGGTGCATGTGAGACATTGTTTTTGTCTTCTTTAAAAGGTCTTTAAAGTGTCACGGCATGTTATGATGCTTAATAGTCTTTATAATATTCAGTGAACAGTGTTCTGAAAATAGCACTATATTGGAGTGCAGTAAACCTTTTAACTTTGAGGAGCCTGTACCTGGTACATGTATTAAACTGGGATTTAGTCTGTCTTATATCATTATAAATCTAAACTGAAGTTCTCTTCAGAAAAATAAAAGATATCACCCATTTTTTTCAGGAGCTTGCACTGATGTGTCATAGAATGTATTTTATTCATTCATTTGTTTTTGTTAGCAGAATTTGTGACAGACTAGTTGTTATCCTGCTTTTTTTCAGTTCCTGTATAAGGTTGTGAAATAATGATAGTTATTGCCAAAGATTATTCATTAAAATTTTACCTCAAGGACATGTTTTATGGTAAATTTCAATTCTCCTTTTGTGTGTGTATGTGTTATGGTAGGTTGTTATCTGCGTCAAGAGAACAGAAGCCAACAGAGAACAGAAGCCAACAGTTTTTTTTATGTGTAAATGTTGTAACAATGACTTTTTTTTTTTGAAAGGGCTGCATTGTAGGTAGAGAAAAGCTGCAAAAAGGACTAAAAAATGTTAATAGGAACTTTAGGTGAAAGATTAAGATGCTATGTTTTGACTTTTTTATACAGTTTTGGTGTTGGTGAATATGTGTTTGTTGGTTTATGTTTCTTCTTTAATATTTCTCTACCTACAGTATATGTCTACTAAAACTGGTCAGAAACAATATTTGTTCTGAAATATTCATGAAGTCAATATGTCTATACTGACTTGATCCCTGGTTGGTTGATAGGAAATTGCTCATGCTCTTCCTAAACTGCTGGCAAATTGCCTGCTCAGCCTCATCAAAGATAAATGACTGTGTCTTAATAGTTGGTTGAGCCCAGGTGTCCGTTTTCTCCCTGTCAACCAGCCAAGTGATGAGTATCCATGTAAACCAGTCTCATGGTCGTCATCCAACATGGCTGCCTACCTTCCACCCACTAATTGTCTGGTTCCCACAGTTCTGCCTGTCTTCACAGTCTCTGAAAAATCCCCTTGCTCAGGCTCATCTATCAGCCAGTGACCTTGTCAGGGAGCATTGCATGAGTAACTTCCCTATTTCTCTAGGTGGAGCAAATTGCTTGTTAATTACTTATAAGCTGACCCATCCTCCCTTTAAAAAAATGTACAGATAAATACAATTAACAAATAAACAAATCAAGCCAAGATGTTAAATATGAGTGAGTCTGGAGGCCACAGTGGTCCAAGGCATGCAAAATCCTATGAGGCAAATCTTATGGACTTTTATTGTCCATAACTGGAGACATAAACTGTTTAATAAACCATTTACATGCCCTCTGTTTTTTTAATATCCCGTTTAACAGTTTACCAGCACAACTAAACATTGTCAGTTTGCTTTTTTTCTGCTCCATACTGAAGTCATTTTTGCAGCTTTAACACGAAACTTAAAAGCTTGACATTTATCTTCCAACATTTTTTAATCTTCTTTAGAGAGAGAAAAATAAATTTTTTTTGAGGTGTTTGATAAGATTAAGGTCAGCATAATTGTTAGGCAAGCGGTGATTGTGGTTAAGTCTATAGGAAATGGATATACAGTAAGTCAGTGTAATGTCCTTTGCAGTTTTGTGTGTTTTTGCATGCTCATCAAACTGAATGCCTGTTTATTGTGATAGCTGTTCAGTTCCTGTGATCACTTATCTTCTCTTCCGCCAGATAATCAATCACGCAGTGCAGCTAATGTCAACGCATCTCTGCACTAGTGAAAAAATCATTTATGTCCACATAGAATTTTAGTTTGTTTTATTTGATCAGCTTTGTTGTACAAGCCTTCTGAATGGGGGAAAAAAGTGTTTAGTTGACCAGAAAAAGAAAATTAATATATTAAATACCACTGTTATCTTACCACGTCACATAATGCTCCGCTTTATATCACACCAAGGACCACAGCAATCAATCAGTGTGAGTTTGCATTTGTGGTTTTGAGTTATCTTAAGATGCTAATCCCTCAATGTGGAATTTGTGTGCTCTGTTTCAACCTAATGGCATCAGCAGAGAATAAAAGCTGCAGTCTTCCAGGAACTCTGATGTTCCTGTCTGGATAGATTGAGTCACTGCAGTCACTGTTGATGATGGAGTGGCCTCCTGTCATCAGAGAGTGTTTATATTACGCACTCTCACAGGCTAGTAGGGGCAATAAGAGTTTAAAAGGCACAGTCACAAAAAATTAAATAAATTAAAAAATCATATGTGTTTCAACTAGGGATACATTGTGCAATGTCTGGCTTGAAGCTATAGAAGCCAGAGCTCAGAAATACTAATTAGAGGCATGTTCAACTGTGTGACCCTTTTACTGCGAGATTCTGTTTAGACTATTTCATCAGTGCTGATAAATGCAATGGTGAAGACCGAGAACAGACAACCATTAAAATTTTCTCAGTAATGAATGTAACTGCTAAAACTCAAAACACACACACACACACAAAAAAGACCAGAATTATCTTTTTTTCAGAAACTATTTAGCTTTTTTAATTCAATTCAATTCAGCCTTTTTTATATAGTGCCAAATCACAACAATAGTTGCCTTGAGGTGCTTTATACTGTAAGGTAATGACACTACGTTATTCTGGAAAAAACCCCAAAAATCAAACAACCCCCTGTGAGCAAGCACTTTGTGACAGTGGGAAAGAAAAACTCCCTTTTAACAGGAAGGAATGCCCAGCAGACTGGCTGGGATCACAAAGAAGGACGCACTCCTTTAAATTTTGTTACAGTGCTTTCAGAAAGACATCCATCCATCCATCCATCCATCCATCCATCCATCCATTTTCTTCATCTAGTGTACTGTAATTGTTTTTCCAGTGCTGAGTCTAATAATAAATTAAATGCAGTGTCAAGGCTGCTATTTTCAACATTTACATAAATGTTAAAGTCCCCCAATAAATTTATTTTATCTGAACTGAGCACTAAATCAAATAAAAGTCTGAGAAATCTTCTGATAGTAAGCATGACTCAGGGGTGTTGATTCGTTTAAACTAACGTATTCATCCTGCTGCAACCAAATATATCAATATTTTGATAACTTATTAAATCATATGGTAGCACAGTGGTTAGAACTGTTGCCTCACAGCAAGAATTTCCTGGGTTCGAATCCACTATCTGGCTGGGGCTTGTCTGTGTGGAGTTTGCATGCTCTCCCTGTGTCTGTGTGGGTTCTCTCTGGGTACTCTGGTTTCTTCCCACAGTCCAAAGACATGCAGTTAGTGGAGTTAGGTTAATTGGTGATTCTAGATTGGCTGTATGTGGGAATGTTAGTATGAATGGTTGTCTGTCTCTCTGTGTTAGCCCTGTGACAGACTGGTGACCTGTCCAGGTGAACCCCGCCTTTCGCCCTGAGGCAGCTGGAATAGGCTCCAGCCCCCAGCCCACTCACCAACCCTGAACTGTATAAGGGGAAGAGAATGGATGGATTAAACTACAACCCGAATTCCAGAAAAGTTGGGACATTCTTTAAATTTGAACAAAATGAAAACCAAAGGACTTCCAAATCACATAAGCCAATATTTTGTTCACAGCAGAACATAGATAACATAACAAATGTTGAAACTGGGAAATCGTACACCTTCATCCACTAAATGAGCTCATTTAGTGGATTTCACATTTCAAATCTGATGCCTGCTACAGGTCCCCAAAAAATTGGCACAGGGGCAACAAATGGCTGAAAAAGTAAGAAAGTCCAAAAAGATTAAGCTGGGAGAACATCTAGCAACTAATTAAGTTAATTGATATCAGGTCTGTAACATGATTAGCTATAAAAGGGATGTCATAGAGAGGCAGAGTCTCTCAGAAGTAAAGATGGGCAGAGGCTCTCCAATCTGTGAAAGAGTGTGTAAAAAGATTGTGGAATACTACAAAAACAATGTTCCTCAACGTCAAATTGCAAAGGCTTTGCAACTCTCATCATCTACAGTGCATAACATCATCAAAAGATTCAGAGAAACTGGCAATATCTTTGTGCGTAAGGGACAAGGCCGAAGACCTTTATTGGATGCCCGTGGTCTTCGGGCCCTCAGACGACACTGCATCACTCATCGGCATGATTGTGTCAATGACATTACTAAATGGGTCCAGGAATACTTCCA
>VUQS01047417.1:16730-33144 GCA_015108495.1 Heterochromis multidens
TTTCCGATCCTGGCATCATAACCTTCGTTTGAGCTTCACTTTGGGCTCGTTGTAGCGGGAGATGCACTGACAACATGTACAAGGGATCAAAAAAAAGGCTTGTTTTAATTGAGATATCGGTGTTCGTGGGAAAACAATAGGTGCCGGAAGTAACCGCCGTCACGTGACTTCTGTGACGCCAGAAGGTACCGCTGTATGTGTGTGTAGACTTCACTGTTAACGTTATCTTTCAGGTAGAGTGTTTGTTCCTCTTCTGATTGCCTTTAACGCGTCCTCTTTTATTGTACTTTATGTTTTCCAGAGGTGATCCCGTATCCCAGCGCTCTGGTCGGTATCTGCTCCCGATCCAAGGCAGAGATGACTACCGAGATGACTGAATACACTCCCATGGAGGTGGGAGCGTCTCAGCCACCTCTCCCCGGGCAGCCAGCGTTTCCCGTCGCATTTGGCATGAACGTGCCAGGCCCAAATGCGCTCGAGGGGCCGGTACCTGGTGCTGGTGCCCCTCCTTTCCCTCCACCGACTGCGTATGCACCAGGTGTCCCGGGAGCTTTCGGAATGGCCGCGAACGCCCACCAAGGAGAGTTAGGATTTGTCAACCCATCGTACCCTGGATATCCTCCTCCAGCCTATGGATTTAATGAAAATGTCGCAGGTGAGTATTTGAAACATTGCCACATTCTTTCTTTCTTTTTTTTTTTTTTAACTTTGTACTCTGATATTTTTTGGTTGGTGTTTACCCTCTCAGGAGATGTTTATCGTAATGAGGATCCGCCACCTTTTAATGAGAATCAAGAGTTTGATTTTGGATTGGATAACAAGACCATAAGAAGAGCCTTTATACGAAAGGTAAGAAGATACTTCAGTCGAGGGCTATTTGAGTGTTGCAAACCAGCAAGCCACAAATGGATCTTTTAAATATTTCAAGAACTACCTTTGAAGTAATTGGCAGGATTATGTTACTTAAAGCTGAAATAAACACATCCTAAATACAACAAACATCTCCTACTTGCTGGGGTTGATCAGGTACTTTAATATAAACAGATATTGCCCTTCTTTATTATTAACAAATCTGTGTCTGCTGCCTCAACAATCCACTTTTCCCTGCAGGTATTCTTGGTGTTAACAGCTCAGCTCATGGTGACATTCGCCTTCGTGGCTGTTTTCACCTTTGTGGATCAGGTCAAGGTGTTTGTTGCGGCGAACATCTGGACCTATTTAGTGTCCTACATCGTGTTCTTTGTGTCTGTTTGCGTGATCAGCTGCTGTGGAAGTGTTCGCCGAAGACACCCTTGGAACCTGGTTGCACTGGTAAGCCAGGGGTTTCTTCATCATTGTGTAGAGTTTGGGGAAGGAACTCCTGTTTGCACTTATGTAAACCTTTCTTTCGAAAACTGAGTTGGCTAATTCTTAAGAAAGCGAGGGATCAGACTGCTGAAATGTTGACATTTTGTATTTGAGGTTTACAATAAAAGGCTTCCTTTTCACAATTGTTTAAATAGAAAGTCATCTGTGATTTATGTACCCGCTGATGTACTGTGTTTGTCTTGTTTACAGTCCATCTTGACTCTCAGTATGTCCTACATGGTGGGAATGATCGCCAGCTTCCACGAAACTGATTCAGTGATCATGGCAGTGGGCATCACAGCATTTGTGTGCTTCACGGTGGTCATCTTCTCTCTGCAGGTTTGTATCTGTAGATCTCTGCCTCTGGTATGTATGTCATGTGCGTCAACCACACTTCTGTACATACGTAACCATACGTTTCTCTTCCTCCAACAGACCAAGTATGACTTTACTTCCTGTTACGGGGTGCTTTTTGTCTGTTTAATTGTCCTGATCGTCTTCGGCTTCCTCTGCATCTTCATCCGTGACAGGATTCTGCACATTGTCTATGCTGGACTGGGAGCATTACTCTTCACCTGTGTAAGTCCTTAGACAAACTCTGCTACTGCTATCCCAAAAAGTTGAATCTGTTCATCTGGACGTGGCGTTTTTTAGTGGGAGAAACGTTCACGTCCAGATGAACAGATTCAACTTTTTGGGATTCTTTTACCTGGATTATTGAGCATGCATCAAGAGATCTGCTACTGCTAGGTCAGAAGTTGGATTTTGTGCAAAAATTTGTCTAGGCACTGTTATTTTGTGATGCGGTAACCTAATCTAAGTTGGTCGTCAATTAGATGAACATTAGAAAAACAATAATACTCAGCTGACATCCGTTTCGAGTGCTTTCTTTAAATTTCAGGGTTTAATCGATATACATTGTGGCTGGATTTCACACAGATGATTTTCACAAAAGGCCTGTCAGTGGTTATAAAAAGGGGCAGACAGCTACAGAAAATAAGGAAGAAAGAAAAGAACATACCAGAATTTACAAAACACCTTTTTCTAACCAGACTTGCCACAGCACAGCTGGCAGCATTAAAGATTAAAACTGTAAACATTCAGAATGACAGCAAGTCACTGTTTGTTTTTTCAGAAATGGTGTTGCATTAATATGAAATATCACTACCATCACTAAACAGCTTTTTAATTATTAAAGCACTATACACTCACTGGACACTTTGTTAGGTACACCTTGCTAGTACCAGGTTGGAACCCCTTTTTGCCTTCAAAGCTGCATTAATTCTTTAACAAAGTGCTGGAAACATTCCTCAGAGATTTTGGTCCATGTTGACATGATAGCATCACGCAGTTGCTGCAGATTTGTCAGCTGCACAGCCATGATGTGAATCACCCGTTCCACCACATCCCAAAGATGCTCTGTTGGATTGATATTTGGTGACTGTGGAGGCCATTTGAATACAGTGAACTCATTTTCATGTTTAGGAAACCAATTTGAGATAATTTGAGCTTTGTGACATGGCATGTTTTCCTGCTGGAAGCAGCCATCAGAAGATAGGTACAAGAGTATATCCCCCCACCCATTACCTCATCACCATCAGCCTGAACCGCTGATACAAGGTGGGATGGATCCATGCTTTTGTGTCATTTACACCAAATTCTGACCCTACCATCTAAATGTCACAGCAGAAATCAAGACTCATCAGACCAGGCAACATATTTCCAGTCTTCTGTTGTCCAGGTTTGGTGAGCCTGTGTGAATTGTAGCCTCAGTTTCCTGTTCTTAGCTGACGGGAGTGGCACCCGGTGTGGTCTTCTACTGCTGTAGCCCATCTGCTTCAAGGTTTGATGTGTTGTGCATTCAGAGATGGTCTTCTGCATACCTTGGTTGTAACGAGTACTTATTTGAATTACTTTTGCCTTCCGATCAGCTTGAAGCAGTCTGACCATTCTGCTCTGACTTCTGGCATCAAGAAGGCATTTTCTCCCAGAGAACTGCAGCTCACTGGATATTTTCTCTTTTTCAGACCACTCTCTATAAACTCTAGAGATGGTTGTGTTTGAAAGTCCCAGTAGATCAGCAGTTTCTCAAATGCACAGAGCAACCCCTCTGGCATCAATAACCATGCCACACTCAAAATCACCTTTCTTCCCCACTCTGGTGCTCAGTTTGACCATGGCTATATGTTGCTGCCATGTGACTGGCTGATTAGATATTTACGTTAACAAGCACTTGAACAGGTATACCTAATGAAGTGGCCGTGGAGTGTACATTCAAATGAATAACTTTATGTCAAGCACATCGAGTCTGGTCTGAAATAAAATGTAGTGAATAACAGGACGGTGTTTTTTTTAGAGGCACATTGAAGTTTTAAAGGTGTATTTGAATGTTCCTCATCCATTACATTATGCAGGAAGCACAGATTAATTTTGTGAAAACCTGGACAAACAAAACAAAACAAACCTGCATAGCTAGATACTGCTAAATAAAATTTGGGTGTAGCATGCTAAGGCTGATATTGCCCCACATGATTAGAAGCCAAATATTTATATATAGATTTTTTTTTTTTTATGAAAATGTGTGACTTTATTAAATTTCTGTGTTGCAGTTCTTGGCTGTGGACACTCAGCTGCTTCTTGGCAACAAGGAACTGGCCCTGAGTCCTGAGGAATATGTCTTCGCTGCTCTAAACCTGTACACAGATATCATCAACATCTTCCTCTACATTCTTGCCATCATTGGCAGAGCCAGAGGAGGCTGAGCAAAGGGATCGACAATCAAAACTCTTTTCAGTTCACACAGATTTTTGCTTTGCTTTGTAGTGTGCATTCATTACATAGTTGCTTTTGCTTCACCCAGAGTAAATGTAGTTTTTGTATGACGTTATGTGGTCTAAGTAGGACCACATAGTGTCCAGCTTAGACAGTGTTACAGTTTTCTGCAGTGTATGTACCCATTGTACAAAGATTGTATTTTGGTTTAGAAAATTTTATCCTATGCCAAACAAAACTATTAAAAAGGATGAACATTTGTCAAAACAATCCCAAGTTTTTTGGTTTTTTTTCCCAGAAGGAGTTTGTTTAGGTATCCTGAAGATTGCTTTGTTTATATTCAGTCTCATTAGCAGTTTATTTGTCAAGCTGTTTAAACTCTAGGAAGTGGACTTTGGGATTGTTTTGTCAAACTTTTGTTTGCCAGGATCAAAAGTGAATATTTAATGCTTAACCAATAAACCAGCAGAGATAAGAAGGGCTAAAATGTGCAGCGGATGAAACCATAACAACAGAAGACTTAAATATAAACTGATGTGACTCCATGACAACCAAGCAAAATTCATCCACTGATGAAACCTTTTAAAATGTGATTACCAAGGTGAACTTGTGAACATTTCTCAGTCAGAGGATTTTGAAAGTGATGTCCATTCTTTCATGTATTGAGAAACTTTTTAAATCTTGATGTGTTTTCTCTCTTTTTCTTTGAACTAAAAGAATCCTGACAAAGTCACACGGCACCAGAGTTCTGTTGTCATTTGAATTGATATGATTTTGTTTTGGGGAATTTTGTGGCTTAGCTGTGAAACTGAGATCCTCCAATGGATCTGGAGCAAACCGCTGTGGCCTTGCGGCTAAAAAATGACCAACTCAGGCAGGAAAATGATCAGCTGAAGTCGATGTTAAGTGTGGTCAAAGAAAACATAGACCTGAGAGCCAGGATGCAGAGCTTCAACAAAGACACTCTGGAGGAATTGACAGGTATTGTTTTTCTTTGCCACTAGGTGGCATCTGTGGTTCAGTGTTGAGTTTTGATTGACTTTGCTTTGAAATCAATATTTTGTACTTGATATTCTGTCTGTGTGATATACAGTAAAGTGCAAGCATTTATAAATATATTTTTCTGTGGTAGAACTTGTTAATTGTCCTTAATATGTAGATCCAGCATTTTAAAAACAACACCTGGTAGGAGAATAAACTGACCCAGGCTATTTTAAAGAAAATAATATTCTGTTTTTCATTCCTGTTCCTCCTCTATCTCTCTATATCAATGATTAAAGAAATATGATTATTGTAAGAGTATAGAGTACACAAAATTAACTTTCAAGTTTATTTTTGAATGACCCATTCTATCAAACTACACAAAGCCTCACCAGTGCAACAATAGCTCCTTAGTAAATTCATGTGCAGCAAAATGACAGTTTCTTGCATTTTATTTCATTTATAGAGACATTTGTTGTCTTGCATACTATCAGAGTCCCATGAGCAACATGCTTCTCAGGCTTTTTTGGTAAAAAAAAAAAAGAAAAAGGTTGAAATGGAAGGGGTTAAAATAAAATACAATAATCTAAAGTACTATGAGATAAAAGGGGTAATTTAAGTAAAATCGGGTTATAAAAAGGGACATTTTTGGGGAATGTCATTACAGACACTCAGGCTCTAAATGCAGAGGCTCAGTGCCCTCTGGTTGTCAGTCAGGAGTCTGGAACAGATAACTGCGCAAACTACATACAGCCTTATAAGGGGACTAAAAGATCAGAAACATAGAGAGGACCCACACCACAATCATCCTTTAATTAATCCATATTTTAAAATCAATTCTATGCCATGGGGTCAACCAGTTCAGAAGGACTGAAACAGGTGATGTGGTCACACCTCCAGTCAGCTAACTACGATCAGTGTATTTTATGGTCAGCTGAAGAGGCTGTTTGGGGTTTAGGAGACAGAAGCCTGTAACTTTACTTTGCGCATGCCTCTGTTTTTCTGCTTGTTATTAATGATGAATAACAGGAACGTTTATTTTTTATCAGTTTGCTCAATCTCAGGAACAGAACCATTCACTCAGTGGCAAAACACCTTTGATGAGAAACAATTCAGAAAAGACTTCCAACAAACCAAATCCAAACGGGAACATCGGACTTCGTCTCCCATCGAGTTCAAGTCTTTCATCCAAGGCTCTCTGCACACAGACGTAGATGAGACAGCAGAGCTTCAAAGCCACGGGACTGATGTTCCTCTTGACAGCAAGGGTGATTGTTACTTCAAATGCAGAAAATTTTCAAGCTGTAATAGCTTTGTTGACACTTTTTTTTTTAGAATTCATTTTGATTATCTAGTTTCAGGCCCAAACAGGCTTCTTGGAGAGATTGCCTATCAGCTGGATAGGAGAATTCTCTCCTATAGCTTCCAGGGCCACAGGAGGCTCTATGGTTTCACACTGGCCAATATACCAAACAAGATCATAGAGGTAAGAATTCTCACATTGATATAATTAGAAACTCAATTGAATTAGTACAAATGTGCCTGTCGAGAAGGTTCCTTTTTAAATGGCAACGCTCAAATTCCCCTTAAATTACTCATTAAGAGAGCCTCTCTTGCAGGTTAGCACACATCCACTGACAGGGAAGGTGGATCAAGGCTACCGACTTCATCTCACTCAGAGGTATGCAGGCCTAATGGAAAGGCTGAACCAGCTTGGGTATAAAGAAGCACTTCACCCTCCTTTTACTGAGTTCATTGTCAACACCTACGGGATCCTAAAGGAAAGACCAAGTGAATACAGCACAGAAGAAATGGACTACAATAATCGAGACTTCCTGAAGAAGGTGATAATGACCACTGCACCTAGAAAGCTTCACAAGGACCTGCTGCTTGTGCTCACTTGCCTCTGCATGATGGCAGAGATGGATGGAAAGCCTCTTCTTCTCTGGTAGTCCTAGTTCTATACTAAGAGACTCCAAATTTGGGTTTGCACCATCCTTAAACTGGAATAAATAAAAATCACAGTTGCACATTTGTTTATTCATTTCTGCAATACCAACCAGACAGCTTTATTTAAGCCAAAAAAAACATGAAGCATCCAGGGTTTTTAAAACTGTCATACAGAAACAAGAAGCACAGCTTGTTGACAGATGTCTAACAGTAATTTGGTTTCAGCCAGTATTCAGTAATACACTGGGGACTACTACTGTATGCCCAAGATCGTGGATCATGAGATACAGCATGAGTGAGTGTGTCAACTGTAAAGTGATGATACTACAAAATGTTCCTTTCTATTCTCTCAATTTGTTTCAGCAGGTGAAATAATCTGTTATTTTATAGTACTTTGCAAAAGTCTTGAGCCACCCCTAATTTCTTTAATATTTTGCTTCCAAGGAGCCGGACTTTCTTGCCATTTTTAAGTGGTCTGGAGAAATAGTTCTCAAAGCTTTCTGAAGGTCTTGTCTGAAGTTTTTCTTTGGACATTGGCTTCTTTTTCACTCATTTTCAGGCTGTGGTGAGAGTTCAGGCTTTGCTGAAGAATAAAGGTGGTCATACTAAATACCAAATATTGACTTTCAAAGTTGTTAGAATTGTACAAACTCTGTTTTTTCCTTATATACTGTATTTCCATTTATGTTTGCATGTTTCAGTTAATGGCTGCACCTATTTCCCTTTTTCCTCGCAAAATATAAAGACATGAGGGGTGACTCGAGACTTTTGCACAGCACTGTACATGGTATGCATTTTTTTAACAAGTGGAGGACAGCTGCTTGCTCCACAGTGTCTATAGTTTATAATTTGCTGTCAAGTAGGGAATTCTGTTGATATCGCACATTTTAATTTATTTGATTATATTTAAGTTACATTTACGTTACTGGCAACAGATAAATAAATATACTCAAACCAGGACCAGTCAAGAACACAGGTATGGAAAATAAACAACGTATTGAGTTAGAAATATTCATTTAAAATACCTATTTTCTATTTGGCGAAGAGCGGCAGATGTTGTAGGTCGGCCCAGGTGAGGTCACGTGTCACACGGGGCAGACACCATGACAACGCTATTGGGGTGTGGCTTAATAACGTGCAACCCTGAGCGCAAAGAGCAGAATGGGTTTATGTTCAAAAGGACTGCATTACTGATGTGGTTATCTGCTTTCAAGCTGGGCCGTACGTGTTTCCACCGAGCATGTGAAAACCATACAAATAAGTAAAATAAGATAAACACATTAACAGGTTGCTCGTTGTGTGGGTTCGTCAGGCGGACTGTCCCAGTTTTCGCGCTAAGGTAAGAAGACCGTCTTCACTTCCACGTTAGCTGGTGTTTTAAGCTAGCAGCGCTCCATCACGGGTGTAGTAATTAAGTAGTACGTGGACGATATAAATGATGTGCATAGTGTCAGAATTTACTGAGCCAAAGATTACGTGAATATAAAAGTATGAATTTGTGAGGTGAAACTGTTAGCTTAAGCTTACCTGGACGCGGCCGTTGAGGAGAGAACCTGATTCATCTACCTGTATGAGTATGTGACGAACAGTGACAGAAAGTTCACATCCCTTGATGATTTAAGTTATGGTAGCCTGGTTGAATGGGATCTGTGTATGTGTAATCTAGTTGTATTCTGTTATTTATTGTGCTTTTTTTGTTTGTTTGTTTGTTTGTTTTTTTTGCACAGAACCCGTAGTTGAGGAATGAAAACAGAAAGTCTGAAGTAGTCCTGAACCCTTGAACGCACCACACTGGCGATCCATTGTTAAGCAGTGTTTGTAGTATGATCTGGATTTTCACTGCAAAATGAATGCTTCGCCAGATCATATTGCAACAGTAAACGCCCCGATACAGTATACAAATCCCTTCGATTGATATCATCGTGTATAATATCAGATATGTACTTTTCAAACAACAAAATCTAGCAGTACAAGGTTAGAACAAAGACATTTGTACTGCGTTTTACTTTACACACACTCATGGACCTTAGTTAGTATCTTTAATCTGTAAAGACACAAAGGTGTGGTGCTCAAGCCAAATTTTCATTGCAGCCTTATTTTACCTTTAGTCAGAAAAACTGTACAGATGGTGACAGCTGGATTATGTGGAGGCTGTTTCCAGCGTGTTTTTCCCTCTTTGCTTCTTTTAAAAGCAATCATGACGCTTTGCATAAACAAGGAGTAAGCCAGTCTGATGTTCCCTGTGAATCTGATTATACTGTCTTCAGGTCTGTACAGCTGCCAGTTGCTTCATGTTTTTCACAACTGCATGTACGGGCATGAAGGCAAAGAGAGAGTCATTCATGAGAACAACAATGTTTCCTTGTTTACTTTGTTCTTGTTTCAGTGTCCAGTGGAGCCTATGAAGGAGAGACAGGAGACAGGAATGAGGCCAGGCCGAGAAGCTCTGACGTTATTCATCTTGATTGTTGTTTAGGGACGGTACAGCAGCATGGCCCTGCAGGCTTCTGCCTTTCCTAATGGCTTTGTTGCAGGCATCCATGCTGTGGGATGGGCATTTATCGTGCCATGTTTCTGGTTTCTCGATCGCCTCATTGCTGTGTGCAAGTCCACCACTCTGGAGCAAACTCAGCGGCTGGAGCAGGAATGCTATCTCCACCCCCTCGAGGTCTTTTTTGGCTCCATTACCTTCTTCATTCTTTTTCTCGCTACAGCCCCCTTGGCTTTTCTCGGCTTTCTGCTTTGGGCACCACTTCAGGCCTGCCGCAGGCCGTTTAGCTACCACAGAGAGATGCCATCCTCACCGGAGAAGGCGACAAACAATGGTTTTGAGCCGACGGGAAAGACGTCATTTGTCTTTGCTTCAGCCAATCTGTGTCTGCTGCCTGACAGCCTGGCTCGCTTTAATAACCTAGGCCACACTCAGCGCAGAGCAACTGCTATTGGCCAACGCATTGTGCAGGGCGTATCTCGTCCCAATATCCGCATCTTAGTTGACTCCCCTAGCAGCTGTGGTACTCTCAGCCCCTCCAGCAGCATTCTTCCCGCAGTGAACTCACCTACATACGGGGCTACAGATAGACAGGGACAATCCTCAGTAAGTCACCATTCTGACTCAGCTGAAATGCATGATCCTAATTCAAATTCTCATGTGGTTTGTGTACCCTGTGATGATACAGAAGAGTCTTTGCACGATTTCTCCTCTCCTCTCCTCAATTCCAACCGTAACTCTAACCAGCAGGGCCGATCGAGTCATCGAAATGCTCCCCGAGCTTTAAGCTCTCAAGGCCTTCGCCAGAAGGATGATGTACCCTGGGAGATATCTTCACTGTTTCCAGCCAATGTTGACATACTGTGCCTAGAAGAGGTGTTTGATAAGAGGGCTGCACGGAAACTCACCAATGTATTGAAGCCTGTATTTGGACACATACTGTATGACATTGGTGTGTACGCCTGTCAGCCACCATGCAGATGTTCTTCTTTTAAGTTCTTCAACAGTGGCCTCTTCCTCGCCAGTCGATTCCCTGTGCTCAAGGCCCAGTACCACAGCTTTCCCAACAGCCGGGGGGAAGATACACTGGCGGCCAAGGGTCTGCTTTCTGTTAAGGTGCATTGCTTGAAGTCCCCCTCCTCTCAGAAATGTACTTTGTTTGTTTCTTTTTTCTTCATATCTGCTTGTCTTGGATGTTTGAGTGTCATTTTATAGGGATAAAATGTGTTCAAAGTTTCACTTTAGAAGAATATTTTCTGATTTATGTGCTGAATGTGGAAATTTTATCAGAGCTTAGCTTATCTGAGGTAAACACGTGTAACTGCGAACAAAATTTGTGACATTACAACAAGTTTAGGAGTCAGTTCTGGTCCATTAGTCAACTTTATGATGTGGAAACCTCTAATGTATAAAGCTGTATTGCATGTGTAATAAGGAGGGCCATCTTATGAAGTAATAGACATTTATCCATTATCCAGTATTTAGTGAGGAAGGAATTTACTGCCAGGACTTTTCTGTTTAGGTAAAAATACAGACGAAAATACCCAATGTAATGTGTTTATATGTATGTTAACATAGTTAGTGAGGGTTTGTAATATCATGTATTTATTTATGTAAAAAATGATTAATACTTCAGTATGAACAAACTGAAAATATGATGCCGTGATTTGATTTTGAAATTCCCAGGTGCTTATCGGACAGAACCAGAAACAGAAGAAAATGGTTGGCTATTTTAATTGCACACACCTTCATGCACCAGAGGGTAAGTCCCAGAATCTGATTTGGTTTGCTCAAATGAACTCAAAATCTTTGCATATTGTTTTTCATTTTAAGTCATGTTTAAGAGAGCCTCTTTGTGTTCTTATCAGGTGAAGGGGAAATTCGCTGTATCCAGTTAGACATGGTAACTAAGTGGATTGGTGAATTTCAAGCTGCCAACAAACAGCCTGATGAGGATGTTGTTTTTGATGTGCTCTGTGGGGATTTCAACTTCGACAACTGCTCACCTGGTATGTTGGTGTCTTATGCAAGACATTATTTTTTGTAACTATCATGTTTTTAACAAGTTTTTTGTTTTTTAATTATTTATCTAGATGATTATCTGGAACAGAATCACTCTCTGTTTGAGGAATACAAAGACCCTTGCAGGGCAGGACCTGGAAAGGAGAAACCCTGGGTCACCGGTTTGTACCATTTATACACAGTAAACTACACTAATTACTTTATACATGGAGCATATGACAAATCTTGACAATAGCTAGAGAATTTCTATGGTTTGTTTTTGAAGGTACTCTGCTGGAGCAGCCCACATTGTATGAAGACGACATAAACACCCCAGAAAATCTACAGAGGTACTCTCAGCTCTGCTGTTTTCAGGAGAGCTAAATTCATGATGAGAACACAACTCTTTACACACTGTTTACTGGTTACAGTGTCATGACAACCTGCCCTGTCTTTTTTTGTGTTCTTGTAGAACTTTGGAAAGCGAGGATCTGAGGAAGAAGTATATCGCCCCTCCTGTTCCTGCTCGGGGCTCTCCGTTGGTTTACCCTGAAACTGACCAGCCGTGGATTGGACGTCGGATCGACTACATCCTTTACTGCGAAAGCTCCATTTCAAAGCAGTGCCGAACAGTATGTGACTCTTTTGCTTCCCTCTGCTCAGTCCTCCCCTTCTTCTCAGTTGTTTATGTAGATTTGAAATGCCAGAAAATATTTTCAAATTGCAGAACTACTGGCAGCCTTAGTTACTCCCCATGTAGAAGAATAATGCATCATAAAAAAAATACTTAAACTCTTCTTGTTTTCATTTAGGAAATCGAAGAGGTGACCTTTATAACTCAGCTGGCTGGGCTTACGGACCATATTCCTGTGGGGCTGAAACTGAATGTAGTTCTGGACTCAGACTCTCCTGATGAATGAGGACTCGTTCAAACAACTGTACAAAATGTATAAAAATGTACACTGCTTTACTCTGTACAGGTACAAGAGTGTTTTGATTATATACTTGAATTTGTAATTTCAATGTGTTCTGACCAATTTGATTATACCTCAGGTAAAATTTATACAGATTTATAGTATAAAGGTTTTATAATTACACAGTTTTATATATCGGGTTGTTCAGGTCAGAGGTGTTGATTTTATAAAACAGAGGGATTCTCCTGGCACATTTTCCTGCCAAAATAAATGCAAATATTGAATTTTATACAGTGTCTTTTGCCTTTAATTTTCCATTTATGAGGTGCATTATTTTACTTGCACTTCTGACACGGCAGGCACCATTTACTGTCATGACTGCCACTCAACTGCTAGACAAAATATTGACAGTACACAATTATAAATCTAATAAATGAAAACGTATGACAAACAGTGCATTAGTAAGTAACAGCTTTGCTTTCTCATATATACAATCATGTCAGTCTTACAAATAAAACAGCAGACAGGCAGTTAATCAAAGTAGCAGTTATTTGAAAAAGTAAGTTTAAACTAAAAAGCTAAAGTGATTTAACTGTCACTGGAAACCTAAAAAAAAAAAAAAAAAACTTCATGAACATATAACAACTCTCCAATTTAGGAGCTGCAGCTTCTCATCTGATGAGCCACAACAATAAAATATGGCAGGTGAAGTGAATTCATGTGGATGTTATTTTGACGCAAACCACCCACCTAAACAATGTTGCTCACCCCCACTACACCCTCCAGACAGAAGCTGGACAATACAAATACACTTCATTTGTGAGTTGCTCACAAGAGGAGATCAAGCTGCAAAGTCTGCAGATCTTAATGTGTAATGTGCTGCACATCCACTGGATATACATGAAACAACCAAACATCCCAGTGCCAGACACCAAAAGACACCCCTAGAGCTCCTTTGTCCATGCCCTGTTGTGTCAGTTGGTTTAACAGTTCAGGTTCTCGATTGGTTTTCATCATATCTAAAGGATAGAAGTGTTTATGTTTCAGTTAGTGGTTTTTGTTCTGCACAAATAAAAATTAAATCAGGAGTTTCTCAAGGGTCAGTCCTTGGTCCATTACTCTTTAACCTTTACATGCTCCCGCTTAGTACTGTCCTAAAGAATCATAACATATCCTACCATTCTTACGCAGATGATAAACAGCTGTAGCTATAATTTTCCTCTGATGATCTAACCCCTGTTCACAAATGAATAAGCTGCACTGATGACATTAACTACTGGATGTCTAGAAACTTTTTAGAACTCAAGAGAGATCAGACAGAAATATTTGTTGTTGGTTCAAAAAGTCAGAGAAAGAATATTTGTTCATATTTATCATCCCTTTCTCTGAAAACAGTGAGCAAGTGGGGAACCTTGACATCATTTTGGACAGTGATCTAATTTTTGATAATCATATTAATAAAGTCACCAGAAATGCTTTCTATCATTTAAAAATATATATCGGAAGTTAAAAAATTATTATCTCAACCTGACTCTGAGAAATTGGTTCATGCATTCATATCAAGCAAGTTATACTACTGTAACGCTCTATTTGCATCAGTAGAATGACTTCAGCTTATTCAGAAAGCAGCAGCCAGAGTTTTTATGCATATGCAGAAACTTAAACATATTAGCCCACTACTGAAGTCACTTCACTGGCTCCCAGTTCAATACAGAATTACCTTTAAAATCCTTCTGTTAGTTCATAAAGCCCTCAAAGGTTTGCCCCCCTCCCCAGTACATTTCTGACTTGCTCAATTTCTGTAACCCAATTAGATCTCTCAGGTCATCAGGTGCAGTTTTTTTTTTTTTTAACTATTCCCAGAATTAGGTTAAGGAATTGCAGACCCACATAGGTTTTTATCTTTTATGTTAAGCATAGTAGTGTAAAACCCTTCCTGGTGAAAAGCAGTGCATAAAATCAACAGCCTGAATTTTGAGTTGAATAGCTTTGGTTGCCGATAGGGGGAGCCCTTTATTTTTTTTCCCCAAGCACGACCGTGAAAAGTCAACAAAAAGCCACAGGAGATGACAAGAATCACTTCCTGTTTTTAGCTCTTAGTAAACTCGCAGATAGCTGTTGCCGTGATATTGTAATGTTATGCAAGTTAGGACCATGAATTTACTCTGTCACTCAAGGAAACTGCTGTCCTCGGTGTTGAGACGTAGCGTGTTACTGAAGCGAACAGAGGCTTTTGGAAGCGTTGGTTCAGTCCCCAGAGCTCGGTGCCTTAGCCTGCCTCTGCCTCAGCATTTCACAGCAAATCTGACCTCATGTCAACACTGGCATCACGCAGCGTCCTTCACTGGGCACTTTGACATAAAAAGATGTTTTTCGGAAAGCGAAGAGAGCCGAAATTCAGAGAGCAGTGGCATGATTGAAGATAATTCACATGAGCTGGACGATAATAGCGGCGAAAACAGCTCCCTTAGTCACAGTAAGTATTGAAAGTGCGTAAGAGGTGTTAAGGTTTTTAGAGCATTTGCTTACTTTCTTCTCTATATGTGGTAAAACTGAATTTCTTCTTATGTTTCACTTTTACGAGACATTTGATGTTGTTAGTGTGATACCTGAAAAGCTGTGGTGATACATTTGTGTGTTTTATCTTCAGGTTGTGGCTTGGAAGGACAAAAGCAAAATCCTACTTATGTCTGACAAAAGTACCAATTTGAAGACATCACTTGTTAGTCTGGGTATTTTTTTAGGGCTTCCACCAACAATATATTTATTTTCATGATTGTTAAATTAAAAAAGTGGCAGTTAATAGTGAAGTTTGGCATTTCCTAAACCACTAACTGATATCCAGACTGCAAATGTCTTACATTTAGTTACATAAAAGACAAAGAAAAAATTACCTCATCTGGGAAGCATATGTTTTGTATTTTTTTTTTCCAAACAATTAACAATAATCAAAATATTGATTATGAAGATAACTATAAATGGCTGTTGATTAACTGATCAGTCAGATTCAGAGATTTGCGATTGATGATATAAAGCAGTATTATTTAAATAACATTAATTCATAATCATCATCCCGTCATATCACCTTTCTTTGGTAGATTAGATTGCCGTCTAATCCTGGATTACTTTACTTGGTCAGGTCAGCCACAAACAAACAGCCAAAAGCTGTGCATTATTGGCAAAAAATAAATAAAAAAATTGTCTGTGATGCTAGTTTTTAATGATTGTTTCTGCAACTTTATCATCTTGTGGAATAGGGGGTAAAATTTTGTGAGGTATTCATGATTAATAAAAAAGATACTCAGCTATGAAGGGAACCATTTTTTTCCCCCCAGTTACAATCACCAACTGTTGCAGCTGACCCCCTGTAAACTTCTTTTCTTTTGGCAGATTTCTTTATTTTCATATACAGATACATGTTAAGTCACACAGCAACAATTTTATTATCTTGGGATAATGGAAAAGATGATCATGGATGAACATTTCACTGAAAACAAGTACACTGTAACAAGTGAAAGTTGTAACAATTTATTCTTATGCCTGCAGCAATATCATATGCATGGGATATATACAGTTTATAAATATACAGTGCATCACTCAAGTTATGCACTGTTAAAGCCAGTACACAGTTTTTCAGACAAAGTCAACAGCTTCACACATTACGTATCGACATGAAGATAAATGATTGAGACGAGCCTTTGTGTTCTTTTTGGTCAGCAGTGGTTTTCTCCTTGGAACTCTCCCATGGATGCCGTTTTTGCCCAGTCTCTTTCTTATTGTTGAATCATGAACTCTGACCTTAACTGAGACAAGTGAGGCCTGCAGTTCTTTAGATGCTGTTCTGGGTTCTTTTGTGACCTCCTGGATGAGTCGTTGATGTGCTCTTGGAGTAATTTTGGTAGGCCGGCCGCTCCTGAGAAGGTTCACCACTGTTCCAAGTCTTCTCCATTTGTGGATA
>VUQS01047422.1:0-10971 GCA_015108495.1 Heterochromis multidens
GTGCTTGCTCATATTCTTCTTTAGCTTGTTTCTCTATTTGGAATATGGCTGCACTCCTGGGTATCAGCCCTCCAGGACAAGATGACACATATCCTTCCTTTTTCCAGTGGTTCCATCTCTTATTCGATTTCTTCTCCATTGTGGTTCTGGCTTTTTTATCTTCTATACCATCCAACATCCGGTCTCTAACGTATTTTTCCAATTGTCCCAAATTCTCAATTCCAGGTGAGATTGCAATTTCTTTTGTTTTTCTTTTTTTTTCTTTTTAGTTCTGCACTTACACAAGTCGTCACATGCACTCTCTCCCTCTCATCACCTTATTCACCCTAAGTGCTTCTACCGCCCTCATCCCTTCCCCTCCTTTACCTGTCACTCTTTCGTTATCTCTTTCTCCTTCTATCCTAAATCCCTTCCTTTTTCTCTGTTCACACCTCTTCTCTACTTCCACTTCACTGCCACACATCAAAAGCCTGAATTGCAGGAATTCTATTTTAGCTTTCACTCCTCCTCTCGTTCTTCCTTTCCTCCCACTCCTGTCACAAACTGTTAGCAGCCGCAATTTGCCGCCTGGCAGCTGCTGTTGTTTTCTTTGATATCAGCGGCAGCAAAACGCTGCGTCATCGAATCTGAGTGAGCTACAGAACATTTTAACATATAAACAGCCCTATTCTCTGTTAGTAAAAGGTGTTTTCAAGTTTGAAATACTTTCCAGCAGTTTTTTGTTGCTCATCTTCTCCTTCCATTGCTCATCTATGTGAATTTGTCTTTGTCTCTCTTTCTTGTTTGATCTCTCGCTGACTATATTGCTCTCTGATTCAGCCCGTCTGTCTTCCTCTTTTCATGCCTGTGACTAAATCTTTCTTCCTGCGATGCAGTACAGGATTATCCAGAAGATTTATACCACACTTCTTTTCTGACAATCGGGAGAGAGGCTTGGTTGAAGCAGACGATTGGCACTGGGTGTCAGGTGTTGTTATGACTCAGTCTTAACCACACCAACTGTCTCAGGGGTGGATATGAGCCATCCTGATTATTAAATACATTTTATATTTCCACTGCGACACTGGATGGATTCTGAAGTGCGTGGGAAGAGCAATAAGTATCTAAGTCTGTTTGTCTTTAAGAATAGGACTATTTGAGGATAGATTGAGTGCATTCTGCCATCTTTAATGTCTCATATCTATTCAAATATCACAGATGCTTTGTGTCTCTGTGTTGTTTTTTTGACACAGAAATTATGTCTCAGTCAACGGCAGATGCCTTTCATTGTACTGTTAGTCCAAATTGCCTTGAATTCCTCCTGCACCTTAAAGTGTTATTTAAAAAATGGCTCTGAAAACAATTTAGTTTAGATACAATTACTTATATTAGTGTTTATGCTACATTTTGTTAAATTGCATTTGCAGCCATTCTGCCAATATTTATGTCAATAGATACAGTCACAGTATCAGAATTTTCCAAAACCTTTGACACCAATTCAGAGTCAAAGGCTGGCAGTTTAAACAAAATGACACGAATATGGCAAATAGCATGACAGATGTAACAAATCTCAGATCAGCTGGTGACATTCAGTACACTGGCTGACAGTCAGAAGATTTGTCAGAAACTGCATAAATTCATCATTAATTTTGGCCTCTAAGTCTCATTTGAGAAGCAGCCGCAGGTTCAGTCAGGTTTTTTTGTTTTGTTTTGTAATTTTGCCTCTGTGCCTCTATGTGTGTCATACTCTGTCTCTTCTGAACAGATTTTATGTCTACAAGGCACAAAGGTGCAGGACAGATGAAAAAGACTACTGTGCTTATGTGGCTCCTGTGAGGGAAAGTGAGAGAAAGTGAGAGAAGGAGAGAAATCATTTGTCTGTTTGTGCTTGTTAGCACAGATGAATCATCATCTGAAGTACGCTTCCAGTTAAATGCAACCATGGGATTAAGAATCACACAGTAATCCCAGAAAACTCCAAATCCCACTGCACTGAGATAGAGTATTAACAGAATAAAGGAAAGACTATTAGTAAGTCCAACTATGTATTTATGTATGGTGCTTAACTAATTCATTTGGCCACCACCCAATATAAGGTTGTTGCCACAGGTGCCCTAAATTAACAGTATTGGTAATTACCAAAATCATTTTTTATGTTTTTGTAATGGTTAATCCACCAGTATGCACAAGCTGTGGCTCAGGAGGTAGAAAAGGTCGTCTGCCAATCGGAAGGTTGGTTTTACTTGTAGTAAAAAGCACGTTGAGTGCTCAGTTAGAGTAGAAAAGTGCTATATAAGTACCAGTTCACTTAATTGAAATGATATTTTTAATGCTAAAATACAATTATTGTTATCCATGAATTTTCAGATTTACTGTTTTAGAAAAAAAGCAGAAAAAAATAGTAAAGCACATTATTATTTTTGATTAAGATGCCAAATTTCAGTTATTTACTTGCATTCCTGAACAGAAAAATTAGTTTTAGTGGTTGGATGTTATGCTTGATTAATTTCTGACTATTCAGAGAAGTCCAGTGTGCCAGCTCAAATTTGGGTATAAACACATGAATTTAGTTTGTTATTTGCCTAATAAATAACAATATAACTTTCAGTTTTAAATAATTTTTGACAGATTTCTGAAATATTCTGTCCTTGTTTTTAGGACAGGTAGTCTAATAAATTTGTGAGGTCACTGGCTGTGAAAATGACCAAAAAAAAGAGTTTAACAATGACAATTTTCAATTAAAAATTGTCATCCATTGCATGTACTGCAAGATAATATCACAACTTAAGTATATAATGTAAATTTTCTGCCAAAGGACATTATCTCTGCCTCTGTCATTTTTGTATTAATTATTTTTAGCCCAGGGTGAAAGGGCTAAAAGTAATGAACAAACCCACCTTGAATGATAAGTGGTTTATTAAAAATAAAAGCACATTAACAGGCTTTCTCTCAGTTGCATCATCAAATCACCACAGACCTTTTAAGAGTTGGTTCAATCAATTTTGTGTCTATCAGAGAGTGTGAGTGTTACCTTCTTTCTCATGTGAAGTTAATAGCACATTGGTTTAAACTCAAATGTCTGTCTATAGGTGAAGTCATGAAATGAAGTGAGATACCGAATACAATAAATGTGTAACCTTGATGACCTTAAGGAAACTGAGGATACTGAGTCTTAATGTTGGGTCAATGTTTGTGTCAAGAAAATAAAATAAAATAAATAAAAAACACCACAACATACCTATACCACTATACACACACATTTACTCTCTCCCACAGAGTCTTAGATTCAGTGCTAAGCCCTCTCCTGACCCCAATAAAAGAGCCTATCACATGAGTAAGAGCCTAGGGGGAAGGATTTCACCAACGCATGCTTTACAAGGCGTAACTCATAAAGTCTTCCCCCCTAAGAGCCCATTTCCTCCTCATGTCCAAGAGTGTGAAAGGTGTTCATGTGTGCATGCGTGTGTGACTGAGGTATAAGTGGGGCCATAATGCTGTTCCATGTATGTTTTTCAAAATATCGAATGTGTATGTGAAATCGCAAGACCCCTGAGGCCATTAACCTTAAGTACCTTTTTTCAAACAATCAAAGCTGTGCGATGATGATCGTCAAATAACAACATGGAAACAGAAAGATTAGCACAATTATACCGCATTTAGGGGACACTTTTTACTCAGAAGTTGTACATAAGTATAAATATAAATGATTAAAAATATACAATAATATTTAAGGCCAATGTCTTTTTGTGCCACTGCATTTAATTAAACTTTTAATTACCACCTTTATTTTTCAGAAACATTTGGCCTCTACAATCAGTTTAAGGCATTTAATCTGAGACAAGATCTGTTGTGAAATCATGTGTCTGCATGTTTTATAAAAACCCACACCCACAATACTCTCAGAGGATCCTTGGACTAGTAGCTTTGGTGAATCAATAAATGTGGCGCAGCCAATATGAGATTTGCAGGAGGAACACATAGCTAATGGGCTCTTTGCTCTGTTTAATAAAAAAAAGAAGGGAGAGAAAGAAAGATATAGCCTGAGAGAGAAATGGGTCACTAATGACTCTCCAGACACTAACACGGCTGTCACAGTGCTTTCAAACTCTGTCCATCTCCCCCTTTCAGATGCAACACTCACTTCTCTCTTCTCTCTTTTTTTTTCTCCTTAAATATTCTCTCCATCCTGCTCGGTCTGCTAACCACTTTCACAAGACATGCAACCATCTCCCGTCTTCAGTGTCTCTTTATATTTGAATAAAACAAAAACAAAAATCACAATGCTCAGTATCTCCATCAACCCACTCCATTTTCTCTTTGGCTCATCTACCTTTTCTCCCTCATCTCCCTCTTCTTTCCTCACTACAAAACCTCTTCAATACTTTGCTCTTTTTTATGCTGAAACAGAAATTCTTAAATGCTTGAAAATCTTTCTAATTTGTCTATGTGTATGTTTGATTCATACTTACAGCATAGAAAAGAAGAGCACATGCTTGGTTTTCACATTTTTTTCCCTGAAAACTGACCTCCACAGATCTCCCTGATCGTCCACTTTAGACACCACAATGAAGTCTTTGAGCCAATTTAAGCAAAGGAATTAAACAACTAACCTTGAGCTGAGAGACTATTGCTCGATAGCCCCCTTACAGCAGAGCTTCATTGCTATTGGCTGGAAAATCAATAAAAGACTGAGACTGAGCTCTAATTGGTTCCCTAAGACTGCAGAAACACACATTTGTGCAAACACATGTACAAAGAGAGAGATACAAATACCATATGGGAACAGAAAGTTCAGGCTTCGGATCAATTCTAATTTTAACTAATTTATTCATTCCAGCTCAGCTCACAGTATCATAAGATTCATGTTGGCTGTTCTCTGTTGGATGTACTGCAGAGATATTACAACCCTGAGGTTTGATATATACATAAATGAGCTCTACTGTACCAGAAACTGTGAAATAATGAAGTCTTTTAATGTGTTGGTAACACATAATGACTTCTATGTTCACCTTTAGGCACTTTTGGACCACTTTTGGATTTTTTCATGTACCTGCACCACAGGAACCCGGAACTGTCAAAGTATGTAGAACCCTGTTTTGGGGTATTTTTGTGGCTCCTATTCTTTTAGTGATGTTAATGTACTGCTTTATTTAGCTTATGTGTAACAAAGGAAATCTCGGTTATAACTTGTCAAAGTATAACAACTTTCACTTGCATTTTCCCTCAACTTACTACCTTGTTTATCCACACACAGCAAAGCAATGTGAAAATTACAAAGATGAAACATCAAACACGTCACTGACTGTTTGTGTGAAGAGCTGCCGATGAGTTCTCACTACTAGAAATATTCCTTCTGGTACGGAAATCTGATATTGTGACACCAGAACTGTCACAGTATCCAATCTTTACTACACAATTATCATAGCCAAACAAATCCACAATAGCAGTAATATCCCAATATAAAATTTTCATTCAAGTTCATCTTTAACTTTGTTATTGTTTGTTTCATCTCTTTTTAGTACATGAATTACACCCAAATTTTGAGTTAAGGGAGATGAAGAGCGCCTGTAACCATAGCAAAAGGATCAAAAAGCACTCCTCCATTATTTAGTGTGGCAGTAGTAGCCACACTGTGGTTGCAGCTGGCTACTTACTAATTCATTGTGTTATTATTGTTTCCATCTTACAGTGTTACAGTGCAATACTACCACCTACTACTATGTTGGAGTTTCAACGAGTTGGTTACTGCTGTTGCACTATTACCAATATTATCTCATGCATTTTTAAAGTGATATCCACATTTGATTATTTTAAATATTTGATACTTAGGTGGGAGGGATACAACCCCTAATTCAACTAAATATCACTTGCATACGTGATCTCAAGAGACATTATCGAACACTGGAGGATGAGGATGCTATTGGTTGACCCATTTCTCCGTTGTGATAAATATGGGCACAGAACTTTATTTTAAGTCTGTTTCATACAGACCCTCCTCAGTAAATGCATGCATATTCACATCAAATTTGTACTAATTTAAGGTCTGATGATTGCAAACATTCAGTTCTCTCACTGCACAGATTTTTTAAATTAATTTGATCCCCACAAACATGGTTGAAATAATATCTCCCAGGTAAAAAAAAAGCAAAAACTGAACCGTAGATGGATGTTGATGCTGTTTAAATTTACAAAAAAGGTCCAGTTAGACAAAGCAAGCAATATCAATCAGATCATTGCAATGAAGAAATTAAAGGAGGTTGTCTTTGTATTTTTAATCCAATGACATTTGATCAGCAACTAATTTGATCAGTAAATGGTTGTGAACAGACAGTCACACAAACTCCACTCCATGACTAGTATTACTGGTATTACTAGAGCCTATTTGTTTTTATATAAACAACACTTTTCAGCCATTTATTTTTATCTACATTTAAATTCTGTCTCATTTGTTCCATTGTGAACTCAGCATGTCAAACAGTAGGATGAAAAATGGGCCCCACAGGGGAAGCTCTGGGGTTTGAGTTGCTCCCAGGATGGAGAGTTTGTTTAGGTTTTTTTGTGACAGTCTTACTCCTCTCTGTATGAAGAGTATTTTGTTTATTTAAATTTGTTCTAATTAGTAAAATGACAATATGAAACAATTCTTGAACAGAAACTTTTTTCTGCTAGAAAGTCAAACAAGGACGTCCAGGATTTTAACCAAGAATAGATGTTCCGAAAAGGCCTCCAGTTGCAACGGTGTGTGGGAGTTATTCAGAAATGTGACACAGAGAGGAAGTAAGGTATGTAAGGGTGGGTTGTACATGAGAAACTAACGGGGAATTAATGAATATCCCTACAACAAATAAACAATAGTTTATATCAGAGCCATCTCAGAGCCAAAGGAGTGACACAGTTGATTGGTCATGACAGAACATGAGACGTGTACCTTGATCACATAATTTATTGGTGATGATTAACCCACTGCTTTAGACTGATGAAAAACAGGATATGAATAGAACAGAATTTTATTAGAACAGAATCAAATATATATAAAGCATTTCCTCTTAATTTTTTGTCCCCCCCCGATGGTACCGAAAATGATATCAAGTATTGGTATCAAGTTTGAAATGTTAGTATCATGACAACTTTCTATTAAACTGAATATCGTTTTTAGACTATAATCTCAAGTACAGCTGGGTGTAGTATTAAACTGAAACTGCTTAAGACTGTATAAGGCAAATGCTTACACTTTGCAATATACACATACATGAAGTATTTACATGATGTAAAATGACACTTAAGAAACAACCTACCACCAGTTTTACCTTGCACATGTGTTTTTAATCTTTACTGAACAAGGAAAAATGACTCTTGAGATTTAGAAACTCATAAGTATCCTTTTCTAAAAATGTTTTTTAAAGCCACAGAGATTGTGGCTCCCGGAAAAAACCTGCATAGGCATGGGGAGAACATGCAGTCTTCACACAAAAGAGAACTTAAATGTTCTTGCTGAGAGGCAACAGTGCAAACTACTGAGTGTAATGTAGACAGAAAGAGGAAAAGCTGCAGTCATCTAATATGCTGTGTATCAAGCATTTCTTAATAAAAATTGATCCATCAGGAGTAAAATGAATGTTTTTTACTGAAGAAAGGAATTACCTTACTCGCTCTCTTGTCTATCATCAAATTCAAGGCACATCAATTTAAATTATATAGCCTCGAGAGTGTTATACACCCATGCTAACTGTGTGGGTTTCTGTGTGTGTCTATGTGTCTATGTCTGTGTCTCACATGCTTCAGGCTTGCCAATACTGACAGCATTAATATTTCAGCTAGTAGGTGGAACAAAGTGGATACTGTACTGGATTCTTATAACAGACTCACTCACCTAGATACAAGACACACGGACATTCAGACAGGCGCAAAGACATACAAAGGCCCACGGAAATGCACTTGCACATGCTTACTCATGACATAGACAAACACAGTTTGTGGCCTGTGGGGAATCATAGCCGCTATTAAAAATTAATTAACTATCATTTTCCCCCAAGGTCAACTCACAATCTGTGAGTGTGCACATGTGCAAAATGCTGGCTATAGAGATTAAAGAGGAGGAAAAAAGTCTCAGAGTCCTTCATTGTCATTCAGATATAGAGAAGAATAGATATAAAAGTGGGAATAAGATAAGACTATCCCTCCTCTAGATAAGAGAGATGAGGCAAAGATAGGTCAGAGAGGAGGGAGGAGAAGACAGGAGAATGCTTCCCATATTAGTTTTTGTAACATTTCTGATAACATTTTTTATCCCTCTTCAGGTAACTCTATGTAGATCACCTATAAAACTGTGGATGAAGTGCAACAGGCAGCTCCAAAAAGGACATGTACCCCTGGGGCAACTGTGACATACTCATGTATTTCTAAGTGGAACAGCAGAGAGCTGAATGCTGCTCGCATGGCTGAAGAAACAGAAACCTGACACAAAAGAATATTTTCTTTAGACTCAATTACAAAAATTAAAAATGGCCAAATGTTTTTATATTCTTTCTGACAACTAAAATGACAGTGAGTGGATGCAGTTTGGATGAGGACAATTATGATTCCATAATTTAGCAGTCATATAAGCATTAGCGTATCTCAACTGCTAAATGACACTCACTGATGAGAGCTGGTGATTAGTCCATCATGAAGTTCATAGCTGATAAAACCCATTTTGGACAGTCAATTTAAGATGCAAAGAAAGTCTTTTTAGTGTAACTTATGTTTCTTAATTATAGATGAACATCTTTTTAATCCAATCACTGAAGTCCTCTGCATTTTTTGTATCTTTACTTTTCATCTGACAGCTTCAAAAATGAGAATGTTTCAGTCTCTGCTGTATGTCAGTGTACTCTACAGCTCGTTTCCTAAGTGATAATGCATACATAGTTTAATTTCCTCATCTGATACACATCTCTCCTTGCTGTCAGTGGTCTGAATGGAAAGCTCCCAAAAGGCTGATTTGATTAAAATGAGACGGAGCTTACCAGCACGTAGAGAAGCACTGTGTACATAAATAATTTGACATCCCTAGATAGAGCAAGACAAACCCCTCTATCTCTCTCTCTTTCTTTCTGCAACACACACATAGCAGTACTTCTGACCTGTACAGGTTGATTTCCCCTGGCCTTAAATGTGATGTCTCAATCTGTTTCGTGCCATATTAACATCGGGGAGAACACTAACCCCCCCATAACACTCACAGGCAGGCCCATGTATTCTGCAGGATGTATCTTACACGCTTCCACCAGGGGCTATGCTGCTTCCTTGACAGCTTTCATTGTACACTATAATCCCATGAATATGTGAGCATGCAAGCCAATGTGTGAGCGTGAATGTGTGCAAATGCCATTTCAGCAGGGAACCGGCCCCCACCGCAGGTGACATTTTTACTGGAGAAATGTCACCACAGCCATTTTCTTCCCATATGTTTGCGTGAGCGTGTGTGCGCAAGTGTGTGTATTTGGGAGTGTGTCAGCATATGAATGACTGTGTGTTTGATTAGGTCTTGGCAAGCTTCAATTAATTTCACAGGAGAGGCTTGTTATACTCCAAATACTAGAATATTGCCTTGCTTTTTTTTTTTTTTACCATCTCCCTTCTTCTTTTTATAACCCATTTTTATCCTAAACAAAAAAACTGATAAAAGAGAAGTTTATCTAAGCAAAAAAAAACAATGGAATTGGTTGTTTTATGTGTATGAAAACTATTATTCCATTTAGTTTCTCGGTTAGGAGAAATTGTACTCTGTTTCTGTATGCTGAGCTAAGCTAACTATCTCCTGGTGGTAACTTAATAAGTGTATATGGTGGTGACTGATCGTTGAGATTGTCACAGCTGAGTCACAGCAAGCAGGCTGCTTGCAGAGCTACAGGAAGAGAAAAAGGTTTCTGAGTTTAATCACTGTTCCTCCACAGTGGCATGTTTACACACATAAGTCATCTGATCTGATCTGATTTGTTGATGTACGGTAAAGGAGCTCTACAGCAGACTGTGCTGTCTCCATTCCTGTTCATCTTGTACACCTCAGACTTTCAGTACAACTCCACTCCAGGTCATGCCACATACAGAAACACTCTGAAGATTCTGCAGTGGTTGGATATATTAGTGACGGGCAGAAAGAAGTGCTCTGGGAGGAATTATCTGAATCTGAATGTTAATAAGACCAGATCAATTTCATAAGGAAGAGGACGGTTAGGAAGGCTGACTGTGATTGGCTGCAAACTGGACACTTCTGAACCTTTGGTGGAAAGGAGGTCACTGAGCAAACTGTTATCCATCAGGGATAATCCTGATGACCCTCTGCACCACTTACTGGACAGGCAATGAAGTACCTTCTCTAACAGACAGATTCACCTCCACTGCCACAAAGAGAGATACAAGAAAATCTTTCATTCCACATGCTATCACCCTCTATAATACAGTATATCTTTATTATTATTATTATCATTATTATTATTATTATTATTATTATTATTATTATTATTGTTGTTGTTATTATTATTACCTAAATATAATGTTGACATATTCAGTGTATTCTTATTGGCTCTCTTGCAAGACATAGCTTGAATGATGATTGGATCTTCTGGTTCTTAAAGAATGTATTTGAATTTTGACCATAAAACCACAAACTACAAATTTTTTTTTTTCTCACTTTAACAAAAAAAGTTGAAAACTATTGTGCAGCAGTGCACCTGTAACACCTGAAGTTGTCATGAAATGCCTTTATTCATGATAACTGTAATATTTAAATCATAAATATGGTTTCCTATTAATAACAAAGATACATATATATATATATACATATGTGTGTGTGTGTGTGTATATACACACATATATACATACATATACACACATATATACATACATATACACACACACACACACACACACACACATATATATATATATATATATATATATATATATATATATATATATATATATATATATATATATATATATATATTATAT
>VUQS01047424.1:0-15672 GCA_015108495.1 Heterochromis multidens
TCGGGAGACAGACACCCTCTCTACTTTTAAGATTAGGCTTAAAACTTTCCTTTTTGACAAAGCTTATAGTTAGGGCTGGATCAGGTGACCCTGAATCCTCCCTTAGTTACGCTGCAATAGGCTTAGGCTGCTGGGGGTTTCCCAGGATACACTGAGCGTTTCTCTTTCTCTCACCTCTGTTCACTCACCTTGTGTTTTTACACCTCTCTGCTTTTAATGAGCTATTATTAATCTCTGGTTCTCTTCCACAGCATGTCTTTCTCCCCTCACCCCCAACCGGTTGCGGCGGATGGCTGCCCCTCCCTGAGCCTGGTTCCGCCAGAGGTTTCTTCCTGTTAAAAGGGAGTTTTTCCTTCCCACTGTTGCCAAGTGCTTGCTCATAGGGGGTCGTTTGATTGTTGGGGTTTTTCTTTGTATTATTGTAGGGTTTTTACCTTACGATATAAAGCGCCTTGAGGCGACTTTTGTTGTGATTTGGCGCTATATAAATAAAATTGAATTGAATTGAATGTACAAAGTTAGTAAAATTGTCAAATTAACTATATATATATATATATTGGCAATTGCAGTGGAGTTAAAGTATAAAGTAGCATAAAAAAATAAAGTAGATTAGTAGTTCATTATAAATACAGTTCTTGAGTAAACACAGGTAAAGAAAATCCAGAGTGCAACCCATGTAAATCCATGTTAAAACACCTATTAAGGCAAGAAACATTTAAAGGGCTCAGGTCCCTAAACTCACTGGCCACTTCATTTTTTGTGCCTTGCTATTACCACAACTGCCTTAATTCTTCATGGCACAAATTCAACAAGGTGCTGGAAACATTCCTCAGAGATTTTGGTCCATATTGACACAGTAGCATCGCACAGTTGATCACACAGTCAGCTGCACTTCCATGATGCAAATCTCCAGTTCCAACACATCCCAATGGACTGAGATCTGATAACTGTGGAGTTCATTTGAGTACAGTGAACTCATTGTCATATTCAGGAGACCAATTTTGCCAAATTTTGACCCTTCCGAATGTTGCAGCAAATCGAGACTCATCAGACCTCTGATTAGTTTTGATTTCTGCTGCAACATTGGGCCTTTGTATGTATGTGTACGGACAATCTTCTGTTGTCCAATTTTGATAAGCCTGTCTGAACCTGTTTGGACCATTCTTTATAAGCCCCGGAGATAGTTGTGTGGATCGGCAGTTTCTAAAATACTCAGACCAGCCAGTCTGGCACCAACTTTGCCACATTCAAAGCTGGTTTGTGTTCTTTAAACTTAAGAAATACATTTAATTGAATAAGTTTGTTGAATTGGTGTGTTATGGAACTACAGTAAATTACTCTGATCCTTTACATACTACTTACTTTAAATACCAATACACTATTAACTTAAATACAACTTACCTCATTGTACCTTGGACTGTTATACATTTTTTGTAATTATCTGAGATATTTAGAAAGGAAATCACTTCTGACAGCTTACACACATCCAAAACTGTTATAGAATGCTATTTTATATAGAGAAAAACTGAATGGTTGGGCACCAACCATAAAAAAAATATAATTGCAGTGGAATTGAAACATTACACTTTAAAGAAAATTGCACAAAATACACTGTGCATTACAAGTACTGTTGTTGCATAAATATAGTTAGTTACTTTCAAAACCATCTCTGGCTCCTTTATGGCACAGGTACAGAAAATACAGTGGTTACCATAAATCTATGCTAAAGCACTATTAAGGTGCCACATTAACCAACACAGAAATATGACAGGAAAGATTTGAAGGGCTTTGGTACCTATATTTGCATGCCCGGTTTAATTTGACTACATTTTAAGGAACCATAGCAGTTTTAAAGTTAAGGTGGGAATGTGACTTCTCTAGCAGAATATTTTTACATGATTTACATGACTGAACCGATAAAACAGGAAACTTATTTCCTTTTCAACACCAACAGCCAAACTACTGTGCATCCTGTTCAGCCCTGCAGGCAAATGCACAGAAAAAGAAAAAGACAGATATCACGTTAGCATGTGTGTGAATTTTTACTCGTTGGAAGTATTTTTAAATGTCACAGTAATTTGTCCTTTTTGTTTTTGGTGAAATCAAATGTTTGTGACTCCAGCTTTCTCTAATGTCATTTAAAATTCTTTATTTCAAAAACAACAATGATACGCTGCTTGAAATCCTGCCTTGTGTAGCGTTAAAAATAATGAATTCATGGAGGCAACTGCAAGATTTCATTTGATGTTACAAAGACAGACTCCTTTTTTTGCTAATTTTGGACAGGCAGTTTTTACACTACCATATTGTGGGGAACCCCCCCCAGCAGAAATGAAAGCAGGCAGCTGGATTTCCACAGACAAAGCAGCTCATGTCACAGGTTTGATGAATCAAGTTCAGATGGTTTCCTGATAGGAAAACATTTAATCCAAACAATAAGATCATAACTGTAATCCAAACTGCCAAATCAGTGCTCGTGGCATTTGTACACAAGAATGGACTAGTCTGTTGTAATCTTTGAGGTAAATACAAAAGTAATGTAAATTAATGAGATCAATAGTGAGTGTGTGTGAAACAGAGTGGGGCGTGCCAGAGCTGAAAAAGGAGAGAGTCAATTACTCAACTCCTTATGAAAATTGGCATACATGTCCAATAAGGATACATTAAAGTAATTACAAAGCAGTTCTGCTTAAAACTGAGCAGCGTCCTATGGGAAGAAGCACGTCTGGGCCACTTCCCCCTGCTTCATGTATTTTGTGGCCTCTTTTTTTTTTATCAAATGGCATGCACAGAAACATGGACAAACACTTGACATTGTAATTGAGCCACACAGTTGCACTACTGACTGATTACATCACTTGTGAACAATAAAATTAAAATCAAGGCTTGATATTACATTGAAACACTGAGACTGAAAAATGCGGCCATTAAAACAAAACATAAACACTCTTAATTAAGTAATCTTAAGTAATGATAGTAGTCACTCCTGTTACATTCCTCAAATTCTCCATTAAATAACATTAAGAAAAAATCTAGATGTGTTAATGATTTTCTAGGTGTCCGAGCAGCAAAGCTACAAGAGTGCTCTTGTTCTTGTAGTTATCACTCTTGTTCTTCTCCTTCTGCTTTTCCTTATAGATATTATTTTTCCTCTATCTTCTTTTGTGCTTCTTCGTCTTGCATGTTTTAACTGATTTGTTTTGATGGTTTGAATTTTTTCCACTTTTTGATTCATTTGTGCAGTAGTATTTGGCTCCTTTTAATAAAAATCTAAATGTGCAGGGAATTTTCACGTGCTCAATTTAGTAAAGTGTAACCTCAAAATCCTATATTTCCTTTTGTGTTTATTATTTAGTATGATCCCCCCCCTCCCGAATCACCAACAATTTTGGATATTGCAAGCCTCATAATGGCACTGGAAAAAAAAAACACCAGTTTTGCACATGTGATATCATTGCCTCATCTTGTAAGTAGGTAAGCTCTGTGCCTACGTATGTATGTGATGCCAGCACCTTATGACAGAAGCACAGTATTTGGCCCTGGGTCGAGAATGTTTTGCAGACAATGTAATGTAATGGAAAGCAATGTCTCCCCAGTCACTCTGTGTCTGTAGGAAACATTCACTGAGGATATCAAGCTCCAGTATCACAATCTCCAGGTTGGAAAGTCCTATTAGTTTAGTAAACCAGTTTTACAATGTATATGTTGTGTATGTTTTTAAGTATTCATTAACATCAGCAAATGCTAATAGTTTATCTGCATATATCCTGATAATTGTCTTTATGTAGTACTCTTGCTTTCTTTTTTATTACTAGTTATGGTTTTTGTGCTATGAGAGTCTTGCTTTGGATGTACAGCTCTGGAGTCAACAGCTTGCTGGGTGAAACCATTCAAAGCCAGAACTGTGCCTGTATGTCTTGGTCTCTCTTACTGTCCATCTGTTTTATAAACAAAAAAATCCATATACACACAGATGTTCAGTGCACATACAATCTATGATATAGCTTTACACAGATGAAATCAATGGAAACACATATACTGTACAGCTGAGCATGGAGACTCTGCAGCCATAGCTGATTTTAGCAGACTTTTATGAAAATAGACACAGTTTATAATAGCTGAGTAAAGCTTTTTTTTTTTGAAAGGGAGACAAGAAATCCTAGGATTAAACTCTGCATTGGCAAGCATCCACTCTGCTGAAGTGTCCTTGAGCAAATGAATTCTCACCTTGGCAAAAATGAATCCTCGCCAGCTTAAGAGTACTGCAAGCTGACCCAGACATCTGACAATGAATACAAAAAGAGAAATGCATGATATCTGTATCGGCCAAAGCATCTGCAGCAGTGTTAATTTTATAATAATAATTTTCGTCAGTGACATTTTTTTTCTGATGAAAACAAGACGATAACTAAACAAAAACTATGAAATGTACTTTCATCAACGAGTAAAAACAAGATGAAAATATTCTGGAGAGACGAGATCCAATCAGAACTAATTAAGTTGTGTAGAAAAGCGGGATGAGTTTGGAAGTGATCCAATCAGAAGTACTCTCTTTGTGCATTAAGGCTAGACACACACATCTGATCTGGGGGGGAAACGGTACAACTAGATCCCATGTGACAAAATGTCAATGCTTGGGAGGAAGAGAAGAGTACAGATATGGACACATTTAGCATTTGACATCAAGGAAAATAAGACACTGGAGACACTGGTGTGGAGCAACTCTCACTGGTAAAAATACAAAAAACTTTTACACTTTATATTTTAGTCACTGAATCAACTTTAGATTTAGTCTACTATAATCTTATGATTTTTAGTTGACTAAAACTAGACTAAAACTAAAAGAATTTAGATGCCTAACTTATGCCTAAAACTAAACGGCATTTTAGTCAAAAGACTATGACTAAAACTAAATCAAAATTTGCTGTCAAAATTAACACTGATCTGCATGAAGTGACACCTCTTCTTTAGAAGTCAGTGAAAGGGGGCCTCAAAGAGATGTGAGAAAAGATTCAAAAACAACCACAAAGAAGCAAAATGACACTGCAAAACCAGGGTGTTGTCACTCCTAACTTGTCACTTCTGAATGCTTGGTCAAGATCATCTGGCATAAGAAAATGGCAGGCTCACAGACATCCCTGTGGAGCCATGTGTTTGCTGTATGATGATATTAATATCTTAAAGCTTAACACTGTCACAGTCAAGGCTGTGGGAAGTAGGAGTGCTGCAGCATCCCCTGCAGGTAGACAACCTACATATCTATAAAATAAATGAACCAAATGTCATTTAATATTGCTGGGGTTTTTTTTATATTCTATTTTAAGATTTTTTGTTTTCAGTTTTACATTCAGTAACCTGCTGACCAACAACACAAGAAAATGCCCATGCAAAATCAGGATTTCTTTTTGAATCCATCAAGAGGAGCAATAAGTTAATTAAAACCAACAACTGACTGCAGCACCTACATGATAGCCAATGTACCTCTGATAACTTGAGCTTTTCCAGCAAGAGAGGACCAAGCTAACATTTAGCAGCTTACTGGCTCTGTAGCGTCAAGCGTACTCAGTGGGTAGCAGTGTTGCATTACAAGTGGGTCCTGGGTTCAAAGCTTGGTAGGGCCTTTTTGTGTGGAGGTACATCTTCTCCCTATGCTTGCATGGATTTTATCCTGGAGTTCTGTTTTCTCCTGCCATTGAAAAGCATGCTAGGTTAATACTGCCTATGGGCAGCTGTTGCTTCGAAGCTAGAGCAGGTTCTCATTCTCTGCTTCTTTGTCTTGGCTCCTCTAGTCTGCGTGTTGAAGTATCCTTGAGTTGCCCCTGATGCAGTCATTAGAGTGTGAATGTGGATGTGAATGTCAGATAAAAGTACCTGTCCATTTGCCTATATCAGTGTAGGACAATCTCACAAAAGAGACTCTTAGTCTCAAGAGTTTCACTTCCTGATTAAAAAAAAGTCTAAAAATATCAAGCTAGAGTTGGATGACTAAGAGGATGGAATCTATCCCAACTGCCATGGGAGTCTATAGGGGTTGACTCGCTTTTGGAGCCAGCCTCAAGTGGCCATTAGAGGAACTGCAGTTTAGTACCAGAAGCTCCACATCGTTTTAACCCAAACGTGGTGTTTTACTAAAACAAAACAAAACAACTAGTTTTATTCTAGTTTCATTTAAGCCCTGTGGCTTCTGCTCATATGCTCCTGTGTTCAGTGGCATGGTGTTTCATAATTGAATTCAATTCACTTTTATTTACATTGCGCCAATTCACAACAACAGCCGCCTCAAGGCACGTTATATTGTAAGATAAAGACCCTACAAATATAGAAAGAAACCCCAACAATCACATCACCCCCTGTGAGCAAGCACTTGGTGAAACTCCCTTTTAACAGCAAGGAACCTTCAGCAGAACCAGGCTCAGGGAGGGGCAGTCATCTGCTGCGACCAGTTGTGGATGAGGGGAAAGAGAAGAGAGCAGAGAGAGACAGCCTATCCATAGCTGTAATCTGTTTTTAGGTTGCTCGTGTTGCGTGACATTTTAGCCTGCTGTACAGAATGTTACCATTCACATGTGACCCATTACACTCCTTAAACTTCCTGAAAGGTATATGACAGATCAGTGGATTTTCACAATGTTATTATGTTCCATTCAACTATCTTTTTTTTTTTTAAATTTCATCACTGAGTGGATTTAGCCAGCAGCTGAACTGCTTTCTCTTTACTTTCCATGTCCATTCTAATGCCCTTTGTCATTTTCACTCCATCTTTTTTTTCTTTTTCTTTCAGAATAACATCTTCCCAGATTCCAGTTTTGTCACCAGCATCTCACAAAGATCAAGAACCTCTCTCCACTTTTTCATTTTCCTTTCTCTCTTTCTTTTTTATCCCAGTTCTCCATCCGCTGGCTGTGGTAAGTTATTGCTCCAAAGTTAATTGCAGTTTCCGTACTGCAACACACCAACACAAGATTGGATTACAGCAAGATTTAATGGATGGAAGGACATTTTCTGCACTCTGAAATTGATTGTCTCCAGGGACCGCACGCATGTGATGGCTTGACATAAGTTGTTCTTGTATTATTTGACGCTATTAAAGGTTACATAACGGTGCCCTGAAATCTCACACTTTCACTTTGCTTCCATCAAATCACAGTCAAGCACACCTATTTTTATATTTTCTGTCAGGCTCTCTGCTTTTTTGTCCTCTACCTTGCTTTTATATTTTTAGTTCTCCTGCCTTTTCTACATTTGTTACCTCTAATCTGTCGTTTTTGTCCACCTCTGTTACTTGGCTTTAGGTCATTTTTCATATGCATCTCACTCTTTTATCCTCCTTCTGCCATCATTTCTCCTCAATAAACCTCTTTTCCTCTCTTTCGTCTCTCTCTTGCCCCTTCCTTCCTCTCTCCTCTCTCCAACTTTCCCTTCATCCCCTGCAATCCCTCCTCCTCTCAAACATCACACAATCCCCTCCTATCCCAATCCAGTGCACCCTCGCTCTCTCCCTCCCTCTCCCTTTATCTCTCCCTCCCTCTCTCTTTCTCCCCTTCATCTCACCTCCAGCTAGCCGGAGAATCCTCCTCCTCCACTTGGATCGCTTCAGCCCGCCCCTCTAGTCCACTTTTTCCTTTCTCTCACTCTCTCTCTTTATACCTCTCACTCCCTCTACTGTCTTGTCTCTCTTTCTCTCTCTTTCTCTCTGTTTGTCCTCCACTTCTTTTCATCTGCCAGAAGCTCACAGGCTCACTGCTCTGTCTTCAACCACTGAAGATTCAGAAGCACTCCGGACGAAGACCCAGTCACAGAAGGTAAGTGTCTATGTGTGTGTGTTTGTGTGTGCGTCTTTGGGCATTCACCCTTCCTGCATCAGCACCTTCCTCAGGATGCAGATGGGATGGTGAGAAGAAGAGAAGGGTAAGAGAAAGATGGACTGACAGATGAAAAAAAATGTGGAGAAAGCCAGCTATTCTGCAATAAATGGGAAAGTGGAATTTGGAAGAGGCAAACAGCTGTGGATGATGATAACGGTGATAGTGACAGTGATGATGTGTCATGGAAAGAACCTAAAGAGAGGGGATATTTTAATGCAGCAGTCACATTCAACTGCACCATCCAAAAAGATGGAAAGAGTCAGAGAGAGTTCAAGAAGAGGGAAAGAGAAACAAAAATGTAAGTGACGTTGCAGTGATGGTAACAGAAAAACATCTAAACAAATCATAACATCAAAAATGAAATACAAACAGAAAATGAGAGAAATATTTAGGGTGATGGAGGAAAAAATGAGAATGGGATGCTGATGCTTCCCTGCTGTAGCAGCTGCATGCCTACAACACAGAGGTGCCTGGTTCCTCCTCCTCCTCCTCTCTCGTAAAAATCCCATTCACAAACAGGACCTGAAAACAGGCGATGGTGATTGGTTCCCTGAGCATTGTGTGTCTCTCTCTCTGTGTGTGTGTGTATGCGCACGGGATTGAAGGCGAGAAAGATATGGAGCAAGAGTGAGTGAGAACATTGGTGAAAACACAGTGCATTCCCTTGCGTGTAATGATTTGGAATGAATGAACGTGCAGATTGTGTGTTCTTGTACATTATCTGCACTGCCATAGTACATACTACACGATGCTGCAGAGACAGTGAGAGATATACGGTGACACTGCATTATATATCTGTGGAAGCACTTTCTCACTGACAGACAGATGTGGTCACAGACTGGGGCTTGAGCAGTAATTTGCAGCAGACTTAAACTCTTCCTCTCTCGTTGCGTCATTCACATTGCCTTTCCAGATTGTTATTCCTCTCCCTGCCACTGTCACTGTAACAATCTTTTCTGCTGCTGCCAACCCTTCGAGATTAACAGCTGTCCAAACAGTGATGCTCTCATGCCTCCCCAGTTCTGGCCAATTAGAGAGTGACATTTGTTTGGGGAGAGGGGGAGAGCCTGTTGTACTGGAAGTGGAAGAAGGTGATGAAGGATGGTTAAAAAAATGGATGGAGAGAACTTCAGGTACACTCTTGGTGTTTGGTGTAAGAGTGATAAGTTGGCCTGAAAAGAGAGGCATATGGATAATAGCATCCCGTGGAGGCCCAAGAGTGAAAGACAGAGGATCACCAAAGCAATTAAAAGATATCATCTGGTAACCATAAAAGTCTGTGCACAAGTTTGGGCTAAACTGACAAGTAGATTTAACATATATAATACTGCAGAAGTGACATGTTTGACCTGGAAAAAAAAAAACTTGGACTTTAAATATACTGTAAAATGCAATTATATATAGTGCAAAATACATCTGACAACATGGGGATGTCAGATAATTTTTTTAATTTTTTTTAAATCAGGAGATCACCAGTTTTGTGGACCATGATTATATCAAGTAGCATGTCTAACAATTTGACCAGTCCATCTATTAAAAAGTTGGATGGAAGACATAAAGCAGTATCGTCCTTTCACTGGTCGTCAAAATTTAGATTTAAGTAAAAAATAACAGCTAAATTTGCAGCTTGGTAAAGACAGTTAGTTACAAAAGTGTCAGATGCAGTGCACGGTAGCATATCTTCTATCTTCAATGAATTAAAAAGCACAGAGCCCTGTGGAGTGTGAAATACCACATATATAATTATCCCAGGGCATATATAAATATCTCAGTTTTCATCTTTAGGCTGAAGGAAGTTAAAAAACAAAACAAAAACATAGGGATATATAATTGTGTATCATCTGCATATACAAGAAGTGCACGTATAGATAAAGGGGAAGCAAAAATAGATATATTCTCTTTACTCCAATTCTTCAACAAAAAGGATAATACGAATATACAGCCCTTTACTATAACCATCTATTTCTTTCTGCCTCTTGCGCTCTCTCCACTCTTAAACCCACACATCATACATCCCAATAAACCTTATCACCACTTCCCTATTAGCCATAAAAGTCAGATGCGATGCATGGTAGCATATCTGCTTGTGATTTCATGGGAATTCAATGAATTAAAAAGCATGGGGTCCTCTGGTGTGTGAAATACCCAGGTGTGAAATAATGCTCTGTGGGAGGAAACCATAGATGAGGCTGCAGAGTGTGTGTGTGTGTGTATGTGTGTGTGTGTGAGAGAGAGAGAAACAGAGTCAAAAGGATAGAGAATGTTTTTCTTATGTCACCGTGTGTGACAGGACAGGGAGATAAAAAGAGGGAAAGAAAGGTGAAAGGAAAGGTTGGTTTGTAGATCATTGTGTGTGTGTGTGTGTGTGTGTGTGTGTGTGTGTGTGAAGCTACAGTAATGATATGTGTGCATATTTAGGGACACATCTTCTCATCCAGCAGCATAGTATAATACCATTTTGTTTGATTCCACCTGCTTCTGCCCAAAGTGTCTTTTGGTGTTGGTGGATTAGCCATTGCAATATTTTCTCTGTTTTCTATGTTTCTCTGTGTCTCTGATTAGTGCTAAGCACAAAAATCAAATTATTTATGTTTATGTGCTAAAAATTTAAGGGTTAGGAAAAGATCATGATCTGTAGCAAAACAAGGCCTGTCACAACATTAACGCTGACAAAAGATGAACTTGAAATGACAGACCCATCTTGCTAATGCTAACAACCCGGTGTGTTAAGCTCCACTGCTTAAGGACACCTTGTGCTAAATGAGCCACGCCAACAGCTTTGACAAAACAGCATTAATTGTTGCCCCGGGAATGAGAACAGGCTGGTTTAGGGAGGCGTGGCGAACCAGTGTAGAAACTTCTAACAGTATGACTGGCACATCAAGGAGTGTGATTACATGTATATTGACAATGTGTTCAACAGCGGGTGGTTTGTTTCAGAAGACTGTGTTCAATTGTGTAATAGAGTTGTTAGATACAATATAAGGATGATGTCATTACTGAGGCAAGAAGATGGATGCTGATTTACTGTCTAAATCCGCTTTGAAGTCTTAAAATATTATTAGTTCTGAATGTTTAACACATTTGAGACTCACATTGATGATGCTACATTGATTTTTAACCATGGTAACCTGCTGGTGGGATGACAGGAAATTGAGGGTGTGGCCAAAGTATGTAGGATTCATCCTGTGTTGACTATGAAAATCTATAACACATTTTATGGTAATCCATCCAATAATTTTCTGGATCTTTTTTAGCCTGGGCTAAACTGGTGGACTGACAGATAGACAAACTGACATACCGACATTGCCATCCAGTGCTGACAAATAGACAAAGGAACAAGAAACACACATAACTGACACCAAACTGCTCTTTTCTTTATTATAACTTTTTTTAAGAATCCAAGTGAAACCACAAAGAAAAAAAAAATCCCTACTGCCTACTCATGGTTGGGCTCATGATTGTGTTTAGCGTTTTATATATTCCTGTGTATTCCTGGGGAGGATATGCTTTGGCCTACAGTGCAAATTGCCCTCTGTCTATCTTTCGGCCTTTGCTGCCCATTGCTGTGGAGCACATGTTGTGGAGACACGACTGTAAATGTGAGCATGGATGGATGCCTATCGATGAAAGGACTGGACAGGGAAAGACAATAGCTGTTTGTGGAAGTTTGTGATAGCAAATGAGAGAACATCATGAAATCGCTACTCAGAGGGTGAGCAGCCATGTTGATGTTTCTTCTTGACCTTTATTTTTTTATATTAAACATTAATCACTATCATCATTTTCCCTTTTTTGCGGTTTCCTTCCATATCCTGAATATCTGAACATTCTTCCTCAGATTCTCCACATTCTTTCACTTCCTGTGATCTGCAGTATCTCGAGGATGAGACATGACTGCTGACCATATGGTTACCCTGTCACCACGGCTTCTCTGCAACTTAAGAGGTTGTCTGGATAATTAAAACACTATTCCCAGGAATGGAACAGAGGTCACGCAGAGAGAATTTGCATTTGAGCTGATTTCACGAAAAGCACAATTAACCCCCTGTTCAGGGGCCCTCATTGAACGGCGTTAATTAAAACACAGATTTTAATAAAGATGACTGAAGAAGATGGTGTCACATGGTTTTGCTGAAGGGAAGAAAAGAAAGGAAACTGGGGTTTGGGCATATAGAAACAATTAAAGTCAATTTTTTTTTTTTATTGCAATCATCTAACTCTGACCCCTGTCCAGTGTGTAATGCAAACAGATAAACAGGTGCACACACAAGCATGACAAACTATTACGCTGTGCCAGTCACAGATGACACAAAGACCCTCATATACCCCAATGCACCCACAAACTAAACAGTTACATTTACACAGCACAGAGGCACATTAACAAATGGTCCTGTTATCATAATGGGCCCCGACAGAAAGCTGTGATAAGCGGACCGGCTCCCTACACTCATCACTGGTGAGTCTTCTTTGCCAAGGTCAAGGACAGATGTTGTGTGTGGCGTTTGCATCGGGAGAGAGCTTGATGTTTTCGATGATACACAGGGTGAGCATTAAAAAAAACGTGCCCAATGCTGCCTGTTTACAGCTTATTATTGCGTGTGTTGGCCTGCAGACACAAGTGTGCAGATGCTGTTGTGTGCGTACGTATGTGACAGTGTGACTGTGTGTGGACTGCACTGGTGCTGGAACAGAGCCACCTGCTAACAAAGACTTATGAGCTTGAAATGAACAGAGGCATCAGATGTTGTGGTTTGACTAATATTTGAATTAGTGATGGGATTGTGGCAGTGCGCAGTGTTCTGCCAGACAGTGCTCAGCTGCACGTTGTGTGGTTGTGTCAAGGTGTTGCACGCTACCAGAATGAACAGCAGTGTGCAACAAGCGGTAAATTGCCCAGCAATGCCGGCAACCTGCATTACTTTTAATGGTTTTTGGGTGTATAGGTCTTCTTCCCCTTTGTTCTATCAGAGTAGCTCATCACGCAGCTTTTCATGGTTTCTCTCTATCCAAAGTAATGTCACTAAATCCACATAAAATCACTATTTCTCCAAAGGCACAGAAGGCTTTCCTTAAGGGAGCTCCAAAGGTAATTTGAGCAATTAAAAGGGTTGGTGTGGACTCGTAAGGACAGATGGTGACAGAAGTTGGACTATTTTTAGTGAGGTCACAAAATCTGTGCTAACTTTAGACTGTCACAGAGGTCAGTATAGAGAAACAGGAGTCAGCCCATTTCCAATTAGAATACCCATGACCTCTTAAATGAGATCATTAACAACCCCATGGTCAGATGGGAGAAGGAGTGAGCAAAAATGGATTGAGAGTTTTCTTATTATTTTAGCTAGGTCTTTTTAAGGAAAAGGAAAATTAATAGGATGATGATGTGACCTATTTTGTCAAAGTCACTTAAAGCCTCCATCTTTGGGGATCAAAATCTTGTCATATATAGATCTGCACTGTTTCTCAAGCAATGAATGGTGTGAATCCTCAGGTTAAACGTTTACTTGGTCAACAAAGGCACAGTAATTATACAAATGCCGCTCTGTCATTGGTTTAAATTTGGCTGCTTTTACAATAATTTTACAATAATTTGTAAATTACAGCAAGAGTTATGATGGTCACTCGACATAAGCAACAATCAAACAATGAATTTTACCAAACAAGTGAGCACTTTCTCACTACACATTTTGCTATGTTGCTATGATTACATTTCCATTTAAAAAGAACAATAAGATTGGACTCCTAAAGTCGTTTTAGTAAATGACGTTCTTATTTCTTTATGAAGCCATCAAGAAGAGCCTAGCAGATCATAAGAATTAACAACAGCACCTACAGTAGAAATATGATGAAAGCCAAAATCAAATACCTTCTAATGTGGAGAAAAAGTAGTTAGATGGAAGCATGAAAAAGCCACAAAGTAGTTGTGGCTTTGTAAAGCACTGTTTATTTAGAATAATATCCATCAATCGCCAATGAATGTTACCATATACCAGGCCACATCTTGCCCCTGAAGAAAAAAGACAAGGATGCCGATGGTGGATAACTTTCCATTTGTCACTTCCTCCTCTTACCTTACTCCCCTTTCATCTGACCTTGATTTCCAATTCCCTGACGCTACATTCTGTTTAATCCAAAACCCTCATTCAATCATCCATCCTCTCTCTTCCCTATCACCATCTCTGTGTCATTACCTGCTTTCCTGCTGGTTTATACTGAAATATTCTCAGCTCTGCGTGAGTCTGAAAACTTGATTCAGGCCAGAACCTGGTTGGTACCTAAGATAAATTTGACCTAAAGATGACAAATCTGTGTTTTGCCATTAGATCTCTTCTTCTGTAGCGGTTACTGTGTTTCTCATACACTCTGAGACTGGACTGAATGTGCCTTCAGACTGAACACAGGGCAGCATTTATTGGCAACAAGGTCACCTATTACGAAAGTGTCAAAAAAACATTAGTATTATACTCCTAAATCAGGATCTCTCTTCACACTCCCTGACTTTTAGTCTCATATTGGTAGTCTGTAGATCCAACCGCAGTTCATCAGATTGTCAGGTAAAGGGATTCAGACATCTTTATTTCATATATAATAGAGTTCTGACCAAGTCCCACTCTCTTCTCTCTGCAGTTTTTGTCAAAATCACTGGTGCTGGTGTACAACAGTGTGCACGAGGGTCACATTTAACCACAGAGGGTTACTGTGGTTAAATGTGACCCTAATATTTAATAATATGTTCATATAAATGTTCTTACATTCCACTCAAAAAAAGTCCACATGCAAATTCCGTTGGATTCATCAAATATGTGCACTTGTCAATGCTGTTCTCACCCCTTATGTTCATCAATCACAATCATACTGCACTCTATCTGAAATCTGCCTACTGCCAAGACCCCATTTCTTTTTATAAGGCAACATATTCACCTTGAGGTTGAGGTCATGAAAAAAGTGATGAGTTTGTTGGAAGAGAGAAACCTAGCTATTAAAAAAAACAACAAAAAAAAAAAAACAGCAATAACCAAGATCATGAAAGTCAACCCCTGAGAGGTGTAAAAAACTAAAACATCTGGCATCAAACTTGATGTGAAAAGAAAATGAGCATAAGGAAAAGAAGGAAGCAGATGGAGGAAAAGGAGTACCTGATGTGTCAGTAAATGGCAGTTATGAAATTATGAGAAAACATCTGTCCAGAAATTTCAAGTGATGATAGTTTCAAAACCAGCTTATGATCGCCATTCTGTAATGTGAAGGGTTTTTTTGTCTTCTATTTTTTTTTTGTCTTTATATTGGTGAAACCTAGTAATGAAAGTGCTGCCTAATAGAATATGTTATGTTAAATTGGTAGGCATATGACGCTTAAGCTTCTGCCTACAATATTTTGTTATTTCATTCTTTATTGATAGTTAATTATATGAGCATTAAAAATGACCCCTCAAAAATGTATTAATATTGTTTTGTTTAAAGATGTGTGTTTAAATTTTCTATGATAGCTTGGCCTTCATCATTTGTACATAAGCATGACCTGAAGGGGCTCTAACTTTGTTTGCAGAGTACAAACAGATTCGCAGTCATGGATTTGTGGAAGAGGATGGTTTAAGCACAGGTTAGTGAATGAGGTCTGACGGTACTGTTAAGTCATTTATTAGTATGCAGGCTTAATGTTATTAAGGGGGTATGTTTTAACCCAAACCACCAATCAAAATTAAAGCCGACTAAGCAGTTTGGGTGTATAAACCCAACCAAACAGCAAATGAAAGCTAAAGGAAAACAAAAAGGAAAAAAAAAAAAAAAAACAAATGAAAAACTGGTC
>VUQS01047429.1:1854-15814 GCA_015108495.1 Heterochromis multidens
AAAAATTAGAAAAAAAAAAAAAAAAAAAAAACCGTAAACACCCATAACACCTGATAAGTTACTGGAGTGCAAGCTCAATTTAATTATTTGGTTAACAGTCGTTAACTTCTGCTTCTGCAGCAATCGTGGTAACCAGCATGACTGAGGAGGACACTGAGCGGATATGCCTGTGTAGGTCAGACTTTGGGAAGTACTCCTATTGTCCCTTTGAAAATAAAAAGAGGTCATTCATCAGCTCATGCAGCTAGTTTTTAACATGACCCTTGAAGCAGGGATGTCAAACTCATTTTACACACACAGGCACATACAGTCCACTCTGATCTTAAGTGGGCTGAACCAGCAAAAGTCCCCTTTCTGTCAGTGTAAATGTGTTTAACTACACATTTAATCCCATTTAGTGTAAGAAAAAGAAGTGTAATTTCAACAGTAAGTCTCAGTTTTTCTACATGATAAAGAAAAGGTGCTGTAGTAAATGAAACATCATCTGTCAGCACAAATAAATAAATGTGTAAAATTACAGTAAACATTCTGGTAGCTCACTTCCCGGACGTAGTTCACATTGGACCCATTATAAATAAATAGAAATTTCTATAGCAGACAGTGAAAAACAGGAACTTTCTAGTCCAAAATTTATGCCCTCCTTCACATTTTCCAATGCCGTCCAGGGGGCCGGATTAGAGTCTTTGCCGGGCCAATTGTGGCCCCCGGGCCTTATGTTTGACCCCCCTGCCTTAAAGCATGAAAACTGAAAAACAAACAGAAATGTGTTGAGGATATTGTGTGCTCACAGTCAACTGTTCTAGTGTGTGCTGAGTTCATTCTGCACCTAGAGAAAATGTCACTCCTGGTTGTCCTGTTTGCTTCTGCAATCTAAGACAGAGAAATGTAGTCGCGGTGACAAAAGTGCAAAAATATCTATGCGTGTACTATGCATATATGGTTGTAAATATGAACATTTCCTGTTTTCTGTAGGTGACAGGTCTTTGAAACCAAAAACATTTCATTTTCAACCTCAGATATAGTAAATTAATCCAGACCGTATTAAAATAAAAAGATACAGTACGAGTGACGATAAGATGATAGTATGTCTAGGGGGAGTGATGTCAATATTACCTGCTGTGCTGACTTTCTTGTCACCTTCTGCATTCTAAAGTTTTTCTTATAATCAATCTGCAGAGACATTAACAAACTTTATGATTTTTTAGTTTTTTCTTTATTTGAGTCAAATATGCTTAAATCCAAAGTTACACTGAAAAATTCCATCTACACCCATACAGGCCTATTGTAAGGATTTTGTCATTTAGATTGTTACAAGATTGTATTTAATGGTTTTATAAATCTTTTGCTTTGCAGCTCTCCTCCCAGCTCCCTTACTACCTCATTACAATCTACAGAGTCGATCCTCTTCACCCACTCTGAACCCAAAGTCTCTTATAAGAGCTACTCCTCTCTGTTATATTCTGCTCTCATCTCTTCTTTTCTGTCACATTTTATGCTGTTCCTTTCCCAACTTTGTTATTCTGTTTATCCTTGTGTATTTCCACGTTACCCCCATCTCTGTGTGTGTGTTTGTGTGTGTAATTGTGTTGTAATCGCAAGCTTCACCAAAACAAATATGCTGGAAGCTGTGCTGCTGAATAGGAACAGCTTTATTGAATGCACGCCAGCTCCTGTGTCTCAGCCTTGTCAGCACTTTTGCAAGAGAGACGGTGATGGAAGACCCCTAACCAGTGACCACCGAGAAGGTTAGATGAGTTCCTCTTGTTTTTGGTGCATTCCTGTATTACCAGTGGTGGCTGCTGCTGCTGCATCCTGGTAAATGTCAGTGAATTTGTCTTTTACAGATGTATAGTCATAAGTAATGTTTCTCATGTGAGATTTGATTTTGTGTGTATGTGTGTGTTGCAAATGAGGTGTTAATTCCACCAATGACCATCATCAAGTTCACCGTAATCCAGTCATGTCAGCACTAGATTTCATGTGCTGATTCAGCTGCATTACATTCAGTCTGTTTTTAGAGGTGGGAACCAGATCAGAGCAGATTCCACCGTGGGTGAGGAGGTGGAACAAGTGAATAGCTTTTTGTCTCAGCTTGCAGTCACAACTGAATTCATGTCCAAATCAGAGCTGTTTACTGTGACATTGATATCTGTATTTGTAATTGCCATGCTTTGTCACTCCAAATTTCAACACAGTTTCTATAATTGTGTTTACGTGTTTTTATATGTTTTTCTAATGAAAGGATGTAACATTTTACTTTGTCTACTAGCATGCACAGACATGCTCATTCTATAGTGACACACAGGCACACACAGTGGTGAGTTCATGACGTTCAGCACTGGGCTCAGAGTGGACGCACATTTTGTGTCCATAAAGTTTGTGTTTGATCTGCTTACCTAAACACATCAATAACAGTATCCATTTGTTTTTTTAGAGGATCAAGATGTCAGGGCTCCCTGATGGATCTCCAGATGAACAAAGAGCACCTTCATTTGTGTGTCAAGCAGCAAGCCCAGTGTGTTCACAAGAAAACAGCTACTTCTGCAGTACGTAAGTACATAAAGGTGTCAAGGGTCATCATGATTTTTGCTGGAGTACTATGTTGTTCCTATTTTATTGTTTTCTCTCTATTTTTGTGTGTGTGTGGCTGTATGTGTTGGTGGTATGTATATGTTTACTTGGCAGATCAGAATTAGGACAGAATTAGAGAGGCAAAAACAAAATGATTACCTCTGTTAAATGAGTATGATACAGCAGACAGAGTTGGACCAGTGAACGTCTTCACTAACAGTTATGTTTTTCTGTGGCCTTTGCCCTTTGATGGTATGCTTTATGTTAGTTTTGTTTTAGTTAAGTCTACTATCAGAAAATATCATTTAATAATAAGTAATAATAAGTGTCCTGTGTTCTTCTAATTTAATGCATGGCTGGCATTCTCTTTGTTAAAGGTGATAAGTTAAAGGCTTTAAGAAGGCTTGAGGTAGAGGACGTGACAATCCTGAAAGAGATGAGAAAACAGGTAGAAGTCTGTCAGGCAAAGGGAGCTGAGTTTGCAGAATGCCACTGTGGAGGAAGGTAAGAACAAAAGAGAAGTTGGTTCAGTATTTAGGCCCTGTTCTTAGAGCTTCTTAAACAAGACAAAATATTCTTCTGGCTCACTGAAGTTTGAAAAAGGTTGTAGCCACTTTATGGTCTTTGTTTGCCTGTTAGAAGTGGTATACTCAGGTCTGCTGAAAATGAAACAAAGGAAATGTTTTTCTGTATCTTACTTGTATGCAAAACCTCCAATTTTAGCCATTCTTCAGGTACTAAAAACCTGACTTCCTCTAGCTGCTTTCAAGAGGCAGTTATGTCATGTGCAAAGTAATTAAACATTCCTGACTAACCCTGCTGTGCTTGTTGTGTGTAACCAAAAGGCCCTGAATCAGGTTTGTGGTGCATATTGAGCTGGAAGCTAAACTGTAGATATAGCTGAATACTTCAGGATCTTCCAGACTCCCAGGACTCATGAAGAACCACTGAGGAGGCTTGATGATGAAGATAATGCAGTGATGTATGACAGCAGGTCTGATGATGAGAATGTGTAACTGCATGACACCAGAAGAGGTGTGGATCTTAACTTTGCCCATAAGTAATGTGATAGTAACTTTGATTTGCATTTTCTGTTAGGGGCCTAGGGGATGATGTCCACCAGTGTGACTGTTCTCTTCTGCCAACTATTCTGCTGTGCACCCCCCCACCCACCCACCCACCCCAAATTTCAATGTCATTACCTACTGTATGATCTTCCATGTCATATATCCCTTGAAATGACAATGGTACTCAATCAGCTGTGATTATTGACCTCTTTTTTTCTTTTTTTACATTTCAATTTGACAGGTACTTATAATTTATAGCCAGATCCCAGTCTCAAGTTTGAAAAACAAAATACTTTCATTAGAGTTAGGGTTAGAGTAGACCTCACACATCACACATGCTGATGTGTGGGGCCTACCCTGCCAAGCATGCTTCATGTGTTTAAGCCAGTGTCTAAACCAGTTATATCATGTGAGAGACTAACACATCAGAACCTCTGGCTGTGAAGATCAACTGACTTCAAAAATGAGTGACTCCTTGTTCTCCTGAGGTTATTCCTGCAGCCATCACTGGTGATCAGTTATGTCCATAAAATTCACACAGTAAACTCAACTATTCATTAATAGTTGTTGTATGGTTAATTTGCCATAGCTTAAACTATATTTTGATATGAAGACAAATATACAAGGTAGCACCGTTTGTTTAGTTTTTTTTTTTTAAATGTGCTTTGAGTGTGTGTTTGTGTGTGAGTGTGTCTATGTAGTCAGGGTCAGGTCTTTCCACTGGAAGATCAGATTCTGATCAGTGAATCACAGAATCATGTTACATGAGACCATGCTGTTTTATTTCCATACAAAAAAGAACTCACAATAAATCACAGTAAACTTGGATGTTGAGCGTAATCATATTTAAATATGGTCCTTTAATTTGACACAGACAGTCTGTATACATTAAATTGTCATTAGACAACCTGTAATAAGACACCACACTTAAATTACTACTACTCTGATATTGCAAATTGTCAATCATCTTTCTTTTTTTGAAAAAGACCTTAACAAAGGAAAATACTGCACAGCTCTCACAAATGTACTGAATGCCAGCATAAACTCATCCTGCATGACAAGGTGTCCAAAAGATAAGAAATACATTATTTATCCCAAAAGTTGGTAAACTACTGTGTTACAGCAGCCAATTAAATAGAAAATACAAAAGAGCAAAGAGGTCAATTAATCGAAACGTAATATGATACAATATGGAGCTTAATTATAAACTGTAAGGCAAGCCCTTCCTTAGTTACGCTGCAATAGCCCTAGGCTGCTGGAGGCTTCCCATGATGCACTGAGCGCTTCTTCTTCACTCACCCCTTTTCACTCTGTATGTGTTTATACACCACTCTGCATTTAATAATTAGTTATTATTAATCTCTGGCTCTCCTCCACAGTGTGTCTTTTGTCCTGTCTCCCTCCCCTCACCCCCAACCGGTCGCAGCAGATGGCTGCCCCTCCCTGAGCCTGGTTCTGACAGAGGTTTCTTCCTGTTAAAAGGTGTTTTCCCTTCCCACTGTTGTCAAGGGCTTGCTCATAGGAGGTCATCTGATTATTGGGGTTTAGGGTCTTTACCTTACAATATAAAATGTCTTGAGGCAACTTTTGTAGTGATTTGTTGCTATATAAATAAAATTGAATTTAACTGAATTACTGAAATATTGTGTCAAACAACTTAAGAAAACACAAGTATAACACAAATGATACATGATGTCCTTAACAATCTCAGATCTCTCGTAACCAAATTTAAATTTAAAGCTCTTCAAGAGACAACTTCTTTTGTGCAGTTAAAGGCCTTCAGCATCTTTAATCTGAAGAAGTATGTGAATATCAACAAAACAGGACAACAATATTCAGGTAGGCTGTGGCATTTGAACTAAAGGGCCCAAAGTGTGTCAAAAACATATCCCTCACACAATTACATCACCACAACCAGCCTGAACTGCTTTTAAAAGGCAGGATGGATCCATACTTTCTTGTTGTTTACGCTTCAGACCAGGCAACATTTTTCTAATTTTCTACTGTCCAATTTTGAGTTTGTGAAAATTGTTGTCTCAGTTTCCTGTTCTTAGCTGACAGGAGTGACACCCAGTGTGAGCGTCTGCTGCTGTAGCCCATCTGCTTCAAGCATCAGTAGATCTGGTCCAGTGGAATCCTCCCCAGAACAAATTAACCAGTCTTTTTTGTACTTCCTTGATTAGAAGAAGTGGCCAAGTTGTTAGCAACCATAGTCCTCTCCCTATAGGACAACTGGGGCTGGACCCAAGTCCATTGAGACAATCCGTCTGTCATGTGTTGCTGTATGTGGCAGGCAGAGTGTGGACCTAATATGCAGGACTCTGGAGACAGGACTTGAGCTTAAAAGTCAGCTTTATTGCTGGTAATCACAGAAGTGAACAAAATAAGCGCAGAGTAAGGCAGGAATAAAACCAACTGAAAACTAGGACTCTTGGGAAACACACAGCATAGAGGGAGACCGCGACGAAGCACAGAGGGAGACGCAGACAGTATATACACAGGAGGAGATCAGGGCTGAGTGGACACATCTGAGGAACACAGCTGAACAGAATCTACCTGATGAGACAGGGGAAGCAAAACTGAACATGACACACATGAGACAAGGGACTATCAAAGTAAAACATGAAGTAACTAAAACACACACAGAGAGAGACTAAGACACAAGAATTTGACACAGGGACCAGAAGTGAACAGACAGAGACAGGATTGACTGTGGAGACCAGAGCGGTAAGGAAGATGGGTTGGGACAGGATGCAGACAGACACAGAAACACAGACTTGACACCGAGACAGAAAACGTAAAACACGGAGACAAGACACAGAAACCACACAGCCACGCAAACACGACTGGGGAGACATAAACAAACACTGAGACAAAACTGGTTACCACAGGGGACACAGAGGACAAGACACAGAGACAAGACTGGGACAAACAGGTCACAAAAGGGAATAACATAATCAGACAAGAACTAGAAATATAAATAACAAAACTCAGAGGCACTAGGAAGTACTAAACTCAAGACTAGCTAATACAAAAACAATACAGAACTAGAACAAGAAAATCTCAAGTCCAAAAGAATGAAGAACAAGTCTAAACAAACTCAAAAATCTGGGTCAAAGACCCAGGACCATGACACTAGCCCCAATTGTTTTCAGCTAGACCTTCCCAATTTTTCTTCTGGAAATGGTCACTTCCAACAAATACACCCAAACATTTCATCCCCTCTCTGTTTCACTGTAGCCTAGCTGGTAATGCCGGCTAGTTTTTACTGGTCCACCCTCCCAACATAAGACCTTCACATTTTGACCAGTTGACCTTTGTGGAAGATGCTTGTTCATATAATTCCAGTTTCCATTTAAGAGTGTTAATGCCATTTTGACCGGTTATAAAAAATTGTAACATCAGGATATGCTGACAGTCTCACTGTGCTTTTTGTTTCTTCCTCAAAGGTCAACCCTGTGAGACTTTGCCTGAGCTGGTTCAAGAAAGGTTCATGGCCAGGGTATACAGCATTCCAGATAGGGGACCCTGCCTGATGCCTCTCTGAGTAAGAACAGGTTGACTCAGTTCTCCCCCTACCTTTAACATAACAGTGGCACCTGAATACAACAATTTAATCCAAGAGATAAAAGTTTGCCCAAAATCAAAAGCCACTAATATTCTAAACAAATAACAATGATCAATCCTATCAATCAAAAAACAAATCCTGCATTTTCTGATCAATAGAAAAAAGTCCCACATCCAACTCCTGGTGTTTGGCCAGATCAATGACGTCTCAAATCAAGAACAGGTTGACCATTATAGTCCATTCAGGTACACAACATGTTTGATCTACACGAACAACCGTGTAAATGTATTTCTTAGGTCTGCTGGAAAGACACTTCGCAAATATCATATAGTCCATACAGAGCAGTAAAACTGGTCTCCAGTTTTTAAGCAGGCCCAGGTCCAAGTCCTCTTTTTTAATAATAGACTGCCATTGTACAGCTTAGTGGTAAAGTTTCAGATTCCAGACTGTCTGTCACAACTTTATATAGATCCTCCCCCAGCAAAGTCCAGAATTTCTGGTAAAACTCTGCAGGAATCCCACTCCTGATAACCGACCACAGGTGAGCTGTGAACCGCTGCAGACATCTCATCAAAAGAGATAGTGGACTCCAACAAAGCAGATTCTCCTTCAACTAGCTAAGGTAGTCCCTCCATTGTCTTAGCCACACACTCAAGGTTACATCTTTTGGTGCTAAACAGGCTGGCGTAAAAGTTTGCAGCAAGCTTTCTAATTTCTGATGGGTCAGATGTTATGGTGCCATTTGGAAGCTTGAGGTGCATCATTTGATTGTATTCCCTAACCCTCCTCTCCAGCTTAAAGAAAAACCTAATTGGAGCACCTATTTATTTAATAGTAGAGGTTCTAATTAAAGCACTTTTAGCCTTTTCATAGAAAATCTTACCCAAAGCCTTCCTCCTGCTTTCTCAAGTCATGTTATCATCTGTCCCATTAATAATCCTTTCCTCTTGTAGCCTGATTTCCCTTTCTAACTCCATAAAACAGTTTCTTTCAGTAGCTGTTGTATGCGTGTATGTGCAAAAAAGCAAAAAAATAAACAACCTAGTTTGTGTTTTCCCTACATCCCACCATCAAGCTAGATTGTGAATTTTCTTTTCTTTGTCTCCAGTGACACCAGAGGTCAGAGAAAGCCTGACAAAACTCTCTGTCATGGGCTAGCTGCACATTAAAGTGCCAATACAGATAACAGTAAGTGTGCCAGTAAAGAGATGTCTAAAATCACTAAATGATGATCAGAAAAACTAAAAGGTGATATTTCTGCTTTAACAAACCTACATAAATGACATAAATTCTATCTAGCCTGGCTTCAGAGACCTTCATGTATGTACAGTATATTGTCTAACTGTTGAATGGAGCTTTCGCCACACATCAGTAACATCATTCTCAAGAATGATGGTGGATAGAAAGGAAGCTGAAAGGGAAGCTCTTTCTCCAACAGTTCATTCATGATGAAGGTGGGTACACCAGACACGGTGATCCACGTTGACAAAGATACAAACAACAGTGAGACAGGCACAAAACAAGTAATGCAAGACCACACCTCTATCAACTAACAGGTGAACTACACGTTCCGCTCGACGAAAAACAACAGCCTTGTTCATTCGAGAGCCATACGTGATGTTTTCATGTCCAATCTGTTCTCCGACAGCCAACAGAACCTGCTCCGCAGGTCTTGGAACACTAGACCAGCTCTTTATGTCATGGTTCTTTGAGTCAAGGGCAACATCCATCCTTTTCCCTCTCTCTCTCCTCCTCTCCTATGTACAGGCATCAGTGAACCACCCCGGAAGACATGCCTCCCAGCTGCAGCAGCAGCAGATCCACTCACCTCTTACTCATCTCCCAATTTCCCCAGCAATACTTAAAGGTACAGAGTATAAAATTTCACCGCTAGATGTCAGTAGATTGCAGATTGCAGTCAACTGAATTCTGTTTTCTTACCCCTCCCAATTCAAGTGCATAATCCTATCTACGGTTGCCACTGTAGGACAAACAACTCTGGCTGCCATTCATCTGCAGTGAGTGTATACTGTCAGTCCGCTGTTTAAAGTGCAAGATCTGTGACAAATCAGCCCTTGGGAAATACCACCACCATTATCCTGGGTTTACTCAGGACTGTATTTTAATGACAGATCTACCAATCAGATCTCTGGGGCATTCACAACTTGTAAGTTAGTAAAATCTGTTGGTTTTAGTAAGAACAGCACACCGTCTGGCTTTGTTTTCATGAGCCAATAAACCCTTCATCAAAAATAAACTATTACTAGAAGTCTCAATGGCTGGAAACTGCTGAAAGGTACACTAAAGTAGTTCCACAAACTTTTCTCATATAGAGCCAACATAGCTATAATAAAATGCTCAGATAGGATCAGTCAAAGGAAAGGTATAATATAAAGATATAATAATTCTCTTGTCTTCTCAGGTGTACCCTGATTCCATCCATCCATCCATCCATTCTCTTCCACTTATCCAGTTCAGGGTCACAGGGGGGCGGGAGCCTATCCCAGCTGCCATAGGGCGAGAGGCGGGGTACACCCTGGACAGGTCGCCAGTCTGTCGCAGGGCCATTAATGATCATACCTTGATCCCATTTATGAAAATGTCTTACTCAGGATGACCATCACTATAACAGACTGCACTTCAGACTGCACCGAGAACCACAAAGCTGAATCTCTACTCCACCACTGAACCACTGCCTGCTCAATAAAAAAAAAAATTTAAAAATGTGTTACCACGAACATGATGCAAAGTGTCATATGCTGTTGTGTGGCAAGCAGGTGGCGGACCCAAATAAGGACTCGTGAAACAGGAATGTGAACAAAAAAAGGCAGCTTTAATGCTGTAGACTGTCCAAAATTTCAAAATATAAAATAATGCAGAGCATGAGCCAGGGATTCACAAGGAGATAACGCAAAACATACTGCACACACAACACGAGGGCAATCGTGACAAAGCGAGACTGAGACAATATATACACACAGGATGAGGCGGTAACAAGCAACAGGTGGTGAACACAGCTGAAACTAATTACAAGTGGAACTGACTCCAAGACAAGAGGTCACCAAAATAAAACAGGAAATAACTAACACTGACCTGGACTAAGACAAATGAGCTTGACACAGAGACGGAAGATAAAATACACAGACAAGACTGGGGGGAGAGAATGGGAATACAAAAGGGGATAAACAACCTAAACCAACTAAAGCAGTCAAAGAACTAAAGGCACAGATAACAAATTCATAAGTGCAAGGAAAGCAAAAACTACCATCATAAACAGAAGGCTAAATATAAAAAATATAGAATGTAGTACCATAATGCAAAGATTATCAACAAGACAAAACTAGAGAAAACCTAAACATCCCATGAAACTCATACAACCTGAAAACAGGGGCAGCAAACCAGGACCATGACAAAAAGGAAGTGTTTTTTAATCAGTTTAGTAGCAGGGAAACCACAGCTGGTGTATCTGTCAGTAGTTTTCAAACCCTGTCCTGAAACATAAAATGCATTTTAAAAATCAGTCGAAAGGAAGAAATGCTTGAGCTTTTGATTTTAGAGATGTTTGATAATGAAATGCTTTAATCCAAAATGTCTTTGTGAAGGCAAGAAAAAAAAAAACTATTGCTTCTAAATAAAAGATTTCATGTGCGTGTGAGCTTGTGATGCTTTTAAAATAAGCATTAAAACTTAAAAGTCACCATGTCTGTGGGTTTCTCTGTGCCAGTGGTTTGGTTTTTTTTTTTTCTGAACCACAAAGCAGCAACTAACAGCATCACATGTCTCTGTTCTCACTCTGGCAACACTGAAAGTTTTTAATAAACATAATGGATGTTTCATGGGGATTCTGTGAAGCAATGGAAAATAATAAATCTAAACATAGAGATAAAATATATTAAAAAAAAACTAAATACTTAACTGTACAATTAATATGTCAAATAACTGCTGCACTTCTTTGATTCTTTGGTTGAGGTCACTTCTTTGCAATAAAAGGAAGTGATCTGAAGGTGTTGCTACATGCAACACCTTCAGATCACTCTGTCTGCAGACACATTCACTGTAATCTCTTTGTCCATTCTGTCATCAGTCTTTTTTAAGGAGGTGACTTCTTGTTTTCAGCAGCAATTCTTTAATAAAAACAGCAGCTGGGTTTTTTAAAAGATCATAAATTAACTTTCTGTTTAGAAGCTGAAGTCTACAACAGCCATGTTCTTCACAGAAGCTGAATGTTTGTTTTGGGTTTTTGTTCTGTATGTCTCAGGTAGGAAAGATTTTGTTTTCCTGAATCCCTTATATGGGTCGGTGTAAACGCTGCATTAATGTACATGTTGCATTTTACAGTTGTAGATACTTGAGGCTGTTTTAAACTAAATCTTTACTGTTGGTTAGTTTAAGCTACATCAATGAATTATGCTGTATTCTAAAAGATCATCATTTCTTGTGTTCCTGTCTTTTCACAACCACTTATTTCTAAAAAGCAAACTTTAAAAGACCAAAGAAAACAGCCTGTTTTTGGATTTGTAACAATGCATTTTCAGGCCGTAAACATTTCCATTGTGTCAAATACTGCCAGTTTTGTAAAAGCTCCTGGTTTCTTAAATATATGTACAAGGTGTTATTTTGCATCAGTGCCATGAAGCACTGGGTTTAGGCCATAGTGAGACAAGTCTCATCCCCAGTTTGTCTTAAATAGATATCTGTAAATGACCACTGTGTTTTACAATTGAAATCATACGATAAACACATTTGTTAGTGTGCTGGAGTCATCAGCCTTTTGACGTCTGGTTTTCAGCAGCCATTCTTTAATAAAAGCAGCAGCTGGAGTTTTTAAAAGATCATAAATCAATTTTCTGATCAGAAACTGAAGTCTATAACAGCCATGTTTTTCACAGAAGCTGAATGTTTGTTTTGGGGTTTTGTTCTGTATCTCTCAGGAAGGAAAAGTTTTATTTAATTCAAGCCTGTAAAACATTTTAGGTGTAGACAAATTGTGGAAAGTCACAAAAAGATTACAGAAAACAAGAGAATAACTGTTAGTTGGAAGGACTTTCACTAATTCTGTCTTGATGAGCTGAAGTGTACTGAAGTACAAGACAATCCTCCATTACAGTATCACTGAGCAACCTCCCTGACTTGTTAGTATAAGAGGAATGTTATGGAAACAGTGTAAATCTGCACAGATTCTTGCTAATCAAATGTTTGCTAATGAAAGCTTCTGTTAAAGGTGTTCAGGGAAAGACAAACAGCATCTGTGCCTTGAAAGGTTCATCAGTGAATCTGCCCTGCTCAGATCAACATCCCACTTCAAACATGGACTGGTACATGGTATACAGGGGTGGTGACAAGATTGAGGCTTCTGCAGATAAAAGTCATGGGAAGTACAGCATGTCAGCAGAGAGTAACTTCACTCTAAAAATCAACAGTCTAACAGAGAGTGATGCAAACATTTACTGCTGCAGAGAAACTCCAGGCAAATCAGAAAACTGCAAGAAAAGGGGAATTTCTCTCCATGTTGCAGGTACAGTGGTTTTATCAAATGCGTGAAAAATGTATTGATAAATAAACCAATGTTTTGATGTTATTCACATTAACTATCATCCCAGAACTGCAGGTAAAGGTGATTCCTGCCACAGAGGGACAGACAGTAACACTGATGTGCAGCAGCAGCTGTCCTCTGACTGAAAACCCTGCAGCCTACATCTGGTACAAGAACAGAGAGTTTCTCTATGAGGACTGGTCTCCCTGGTACCAAGAGCTGCTCAGCAGTGAGGAAGCAGTCACATACTCCTGTGCTGTCAAAGGCTACAAGGATCTCAGAGCCCCTGACATCTCAGTGGGTGAGTGATGATGTTTATTGTGCAAAAAACAAACAGAATGGGTCATACAGTAAATAATTTCAATCAAAATAATTTCATTGTTTCCAGCTTCTGTCACTCTGACCTGCTTCTGTGTGACCTATGCTAAAGGAAGAATGTGTTCTTACAAACAGACATCAGTAGACGAGCCGTGCTCCATCACATATCCCAGAGGTGAAGTTTCCAAAAACCCCCCAATATATTTGTTCAGTGTCATTTTTACAAATGACCTTTGTTAATATATCTAATATTATTATTATCTATATCTATTGATTACTCTTCTATTTTTTCTTTCTAAAATCAAAACTAAAATTATATACATTATGTCATAGTGACTGATGAAAACTGTATTTATCATCTCTCAGAGGTACATGTTCAAAGGGCTTCTTCCACACCGGGGGTTGTCACACTGACCTGTAATACTAGCTGTAATCTGACTGACCCTCAAACTGCCTACATGTGGTACCAAAATGGACGAAAAATTTACAAGAATCTACATTTTTCAACTCCAAACACTTCAAAAGACAAGTTCTCGTGTGCTGTAAAACACCACGAGCATCTTCAGTCTGCGGAAGTCTGTGAGAAATACAGAACTATTTTTTTAACTATAAATAAGAGTCTCAGCATACAGGTCATTCAAACAACTTTAAATCTCCCATCTGTATTTCAGGTGTTCAGGATAAAAACTGCTGGAGAGTGAATTATGTCAGCAGGAGAATCTGTGCTCTGGAAGGATCTTCAGTGAATATTACAAGTAAATACTCACATCCTGATAACATGAAGCCAGAGAATAAATGTTGGAGTAGAAAATGGAGAAAAGGTAACGTTGAAACTGAAAAGCTGATTGAGACTGAAGATCGTGTGGAGTATCACAACAACATGAAGAACCAACACATCCTGAC